>APFE031736080.1:0-69380 GCA_000404065.3 Pinus taeda | reverse complement strand
CTCACAAGCTTCTACAAGGAAGTCCTAATTCCAGCAGCATCTACCCTTTGGAATGTTCAACTTTTAACCTCCCCTCCTCTGGCCCAATGCCTGTATCTATAATGCTCTAGAGGAATTTAATCAGGTCCAACATCAATGGAATAAGCCCCTCTTTTGGATGGGGTAGCTCCTCTCTTGATGGGATAAGTTCCTCTTTCATAGGGATACATGAACCATCTGGAGGCGCTCAATACACGTCAAACAAGCTTCTAGAATGCTCTAGAAATGACCACAAGTAACTTTTTTAAGATGAAACTCGTGCCTTTTGACCTTTACAGGAGTACGCACCCACCCCTTTACATACAGAGTGTACAAGTACATAGGTATTGTGAACTTGGGTTGCGTACACGCAGGTAAGGTTGAGAGAAATTGCGTACCCAGAGATAAATATATTTTTAATGACTTTCACTCTTTCTTGAAGTTTGACATGGAGAGCAGAGGTATGAGACTTGCCAAGGAGGATAGTATGACAGTGAATGGAGCCATACTAACTGCAAATAGTCATGGTGACAAATTTTAGTGTAACAGGTACATCGAATTGCCTAGAGCTTCATTCGATAACTTCAGCGCCCTTGCCACCACCTTTTTAACCCATTTTCAATTGCACATAAGGTATGAAACAGGAATGAAGCTTCTTACCATTTTTAAGCAGACGACAACCACTCACATATCTGATCATATTCATGAGTGGTAGCGTCGTCGTCGAATGGTAAAAACATATGTTCCTGATCAGTTACTAGCTGAATGGTTTATTAAGTCATTGTTACCTTCTATTACAGAAGATGTGGCTAAGGGGGGGGTTGTCACTGAAGAGAAAGTCATCGCTCATGCGCAATATCTAGACTTGATCTATACTCAGTCTGGCACACTCTATGACAAAAGCCCTGATGCTCCTAGACCATAGTTTTCTGTTCCTCCTCCTCCTAAATCAAACAAAGACTCTCATGCCAGTGATGGTGTGATAGGTACGACCAGCACGAAAACCGCAAAGGCTACAACGAAGAGAGCCTGTACAGTTTTTGTTCAAAATGCAAATGAAGATCTTCTTGCCTTGGAGGTTAATGCCGTGTTGACTGACAAGGGCAAAGAACTGAAGCAACTAGGGGGCAAGAAGAAAGGGAAAAGCAAAAAGAAGAAAAAGGATGATTCGTCTCCTAAAAAATATTCTGCAAACCGTTCTGGGAAAAAGAAACCTCCTTCAGGGTGTCAGATATGCGATGAGGATAATTGGACAAGAGATTGTCCACATAAAGCTGAGATTAAGAAGTTCTTTAGAAACTCAAAAACCTCAGTGGTATTCACTGATCTGTTTCCAAACCTAGAAACCAATATGGTTGCTAGCGACAATGCTTCACCATCCCAAGTGCTTATGTTGTCCATTTTGAAATAGAAAATGATGCTTTGATATCAACAAGCAATAAATATTACATGAATCCGCAGTTGTCGAACAACAAGACTACTGATCAACCTAGTAGTTCGCCAACAACTTCGACCGAAGTTGTGCCACCCATCATTCCTGAGCTAACGATAAAGCCTCCAAAGGGATTAGTACACAAATCGATATTTAATCCTCGTGCCAGAGCAGCACAAAATTATAATATAGTAGAGGACCTGGCCCAATTGTCGTCCGCTATGTCAACACTTGAAGTACTGCAAAATTGCCCCTCCCAAAAGCAGGCTCTATTATCACTGATAGGTGGGATTGACCTAGCGGATTCCAATCTTGCGGCCTTTAATCATAAAGGATATGAACCTCGGTTACCAGCTCAACTCGCTTTCCTCATTCAAGTGAAAGCCCTCAGCAAAACTGTTCATCGAACAATTATTGATGAGGGGGCATCTACCTGCATTATGTCAATGAGTTGCTGGAAAACTTTAGGCTCACCACCCTTGTCATGATTATCAATGATGTTAAAAGCATTCGATGGATGGACATACACCCCGTACGGGATTTTAAGTAACTTGGAAGTTGAATTGGGGGGCAAAACAGTAGAAATTGATGTTGAAGTTATCGATGGAAACCTTGATTACAACATCCTATTGGGATGGCCTTGGATTTATGCTATGGCCACTGTTGTGTCAACATACTTCAAAAAGATTGCATTTCCTTTTCAAGGAGGAATTACAATCGTCGACCAACAAACCTTTCTCCCCAACAGTTCACAAGTTACGGGAAGCATCCCGATGATCCACGGAAGCTCTCAATCGCTTCAAAATATCGGAGTAGGCCTACTAAAAGACCCTATATTGATGGGTACTTTTGCCCTACCGCCTCCAAACAATCTAGCGGAAGTGGCTACTATAGAAACCTGCAATATGATATCTTTTATATCTAAAAGATTCAGAAGATTCCCGAACATTTTGACAGAATGGATCATCGCCAGGTATTGCCCCCAAGCCCAATAGAAATATTGTAGCAATCAATTTTCTTGGACTGGGGGGCAAACCCAAATCAACACTCATTGAGTATTTGGATAGATAGGTCTAAGAAATATGGCACCTCTTCAAATCCTTGGTCACATGTACATTCTATAGACAAAGGAATCATTCAGTCAATGATGATAGGAGAGGCAGAATGAGAAGATTACCACCATCATTCCCATCTTCTAGATTACCACGAAGATTATTCCAACGACCTTAATCATCCTTCAGTTTTTGATTTTCTATCAAAACTATAAATATGGTGGATTCTGAGGATGGTTCTTATCTCGTGTCGACCTCATTAAAAAATTAAACAAGGAGTCATGAGGATAGTTCTTTTACTATGTCAACCTCATTAAAAAAAATGAAACAAATCCCTTTCCAAATCGAGTCTTTGATTACGATCTTGTAAAATCCAAGTCGAGTCTTTCAAAGATCTCGAAAGTAAACCTTCATTCCAACCACCACGTTGAATGCAATGAAGCTTGGGGGGCATGCACCTCGATTTGCGTCATTATGTTGGGGGCATGCAAACTTATAACAAGCACAGTTTTTTGTTTCAAGCTTGTGTAAACATGAAACCAAATCTGAGCATATGTTGTTGTATGGTTCAAGCTCATTAAAAAATGAACTAGGCTACGAGCAATTTTACACGAAGTTCAAGCTCGTTAAACAATAAACCTAGCAATGAGCATATGTTCCATCAGAGTTTAAGCTCATTAAAAAATGAACCCACCTTCAGTAAATAACCATTGCGATCGCATTATCATAAGCTTTTGATCCTTGGTCATGTTCTTACCATCACCTCCACTCTTTTTTAGCCAGTCATACACCTCCATTTGATTGTTTACCCCTTTTGAGGAACAACTGCGACGGGTGATTCTATTAGCCATCTTCTCTACATTGCTGTGATTGAAAAGTTCCAAACCTCACCTGGAACCAACTACTACCCAAAAATATCACTCGTTCTTCAAATATGAGTCTCCTTTAAGATCTTTTCATCTGACTCATAAAATATGAAAATATTGCCGAGCAATTGGCCTCTCCAGTTGATTAAAGCAATCAGAAGTGTCATCCCTCCTCTAGATTTTAATCTTTTTGGAACTAAGGGATCATTACACAAAAGATCGAGTGCCTGTCTTGTTCGGATTGTTAAAACTATCGAAAATTCATCCATTTCGTATTATTTTATACTTTTTCGGACTTAAGGGATTATATTACGAAAAAGGAATACTGGAGTTTCCTTTCCGTCTCTTTTCAGACTCTCTAAAATTGAAAAGAATCGAGTTATCGTTGTCGTTAAACTCGTTAAAACAATAGCGACAAACTTGTCCATGCAGGCAAGAGCAAGTTTCACTGTCACTAGGCTCATTAAAACATAGCGATGGGTTTGCCCGAAGGGCAAATAATAGAACAAGCATATGTTATCCTCCTCAAGCTTCACAAAAATAAAGAGGTACTAGTCAGCAATGACTGGGGAAAAATTGGGAAAAAAACTTGAAGAAACTTTATTTGTAGCAGGTCACTCTTGAACATGACACTTTCACTTCGTCACCATGATTGAGTCGGGTTGGGATATTCTATTCACTGGTCATATCGCCATTGGTCCACTGTATCATCCATTTTTGGGGTTAACGCTACTAATCCATTTCAGTGTTGCCGATATGTTCAAGAGAAGTCGCTCAGAGAACTCACCAACCCAGCTTGTGTCTCATCTGCTGCAATACCTTCACGCTTCATTTTTTCATGACCGCCACCGTGAACCTTGTATCATCAGATCGTTTTCACCTCCAAAAAATCATTTGCTCCATTTCGTGTCATAGATGTGGGATTCATTAAGGCCCTCCTATGACGGGTCACTTCTTGTCGACATCAGCTCATTATCCAAGAAGTTGACTTAGGAACAACCCTTTCAGTACTTTGAAGCTTGCATGCCTCAATGGAAAGTTTCTCACTTCCAGCAACAAGTTTACATCAATGGCGTTCGACTGAAAGATTTTACGTGGTGTTCGACATTGACTCATGTATTCACACCACGTGAGTTGTATTATAGTACCTTGAGGGTCATTATCATTATCAGTGATTCCTCTTGTGCCTGTTAACAACTTACATCATTGGTTGGTAATCAGGCGTTGTCTTTCCATGTTCGACGTCAGAACATCTTTTCACATGGATCGACTTGTATTTTGGGCAAAGATTGAATGAGTTTTGAAGACCCCAGATCTATTTTCATCCATCCGAGCTGTGATATATTTAGGAAAAATAAAGATATCAAATGTACATCATTGCTGCACAGATAATCATCCAAGGTAAAGGATGATGGCTCTACCAGGATCATCAGTCTTCCATACAAACGATTATCTGTCCTATGTACATGAAAATGAATTTATAAAGCTGAGCATGAGAATGCCCGCCTCAGCTAGATCATGAGAATATTATGAAGATAATGTATTGTATTGTGTCTTATTACAGGTCACCTTCCAGTTCAAAAAACCTCAGATCCTCATGATAAAGCATTTCACCCGAAATCAAAAGGATTTATGACCTCATGCTTTAGGGGGCAACTGTTATAGACATATTTTGGCTTTGCAACCCCAATCACATATGTCCATAAACCAAGGGCTTCTAAGTCCTTAAAAGTGTTGTTTCATACCCTAAAGGAGCAAGGTCAGCTGATTACATCATCTCCCTGAAGTTCTTCCTGAAAAACTACTTAGAACTGGTCAAAACAGGACCATACAAATTGCTCAATGCTAAGGGTGCGATGCATCTCACCTGCCACATGCAAAAAGTGTGATGCATAGTGGAAAGCCCTTCTGTAGGGCGCGATGAGCGAGAGCCGACAAATGGCAGAGGCAGTTGGCTAGGTGGAAACCCAAAGAATCTTCTAGAAACTGCCCATTTAACACTTGCCTCTTTGAATTCACCCAGGGATGAGTAAGAGATCATGAAATCTCCAAGTGGAACCATGAACTATCAGAGAAATGACACTAATCAAAATCCCAGAAGTTGACTCACCCACCTGTAAAAATCTATATATGGATCCCTCATCCTAGAGATCCAGAGGCTAGAATTTTGTATTTTGTAAGGAAGTGCTATTGGTTTCTTTGTGCAACATTGTTGGGTGACCTAAGCTTTTCATGAGGTGAAGAGGGCTTTCATGATGGGAGGATGGTGCTGGGTCAGACCAATGGGTTGTAATCCTCTCTTCTACTACTTCTATCAATAAAGCTATTTGAGTTTTCCTCCATATGCGTGTGTATCTTTGAATCTTGCCTTGATATATGCATTTGTATGGTTAATATATATCTGATCCTATACTTTTTATGGTTATAGATCTCTATGCTTTGATGGTATCATGTTGCTTTGACTCCATAGATGTTCTTTGAAGCGGGACAAGTGAGGAAAGAGTGATGAATTTCTATCAAAGGGGAAAGGAAACAAGAAAGGAGCCAAGCGAAAGACTGAGGTTGGTACTCTCTGCTTCTTTCTCATCTATCTATCATAAAGGAAAACACAAGTGATTTTAGTTTGTTTGTTTCTAAGATAGCTACTCGTCTTAGTGGGACTAGCAGCTCTGAATGGACACTAGTTTTCCCAATAACACATACCTTGCATTTAAATGGTATTTTCTCGTAGTCCATCTACTCAATGTGTGTCCACTAATCGACCTTAATCTTTATTGCCTCTGGGAGGCCTTTTTCGAGATCTACTTCCACACATATTCTTGCATACACGTGCATGTTGTCTTTTGGCTCACATCTGTCAATATATTTGCCCAGTGTGTTTCCTATAGCCTTTACAGATTCATCTCCCCAGCAATGAAGAGGAAGATGTGGGAGCCTGACCCACACAGGCACTGCATTTGGGACATCCATCTCTGGATCAAAGTATGGCATCCACCTATTCAGGTATAAACCTCTGGAATCCATAAAGTAAGGTCCGTTTCTAAATATCAGATCTATGTCCTCCTTTGTTTCAAAGAGAAAGGTGTAGTATCCCCTTCCATAGAAGCGTATTGCTATCTTCCCTTGTGTGGTTGCATTCCAGTTTATTTCCACCCATTTTTGCACTGATTTGGGTGAAGGCCATAGCCCTGTGAACTCTCCAACAAGTTCGCGTTCTGCCAAAGAGATGGCTACTCTTCTTGGAAGTGATGGAGGGAGAGAAATCTCTGGGATACTTTCAAGTTTCTTTACAAATTTATTGACTAATGACATGTTCGTTGGAGCTCCATTCCCTTTGATGATAGATGTGATTGCTTCTGTGTTTTCTTCATTCCGTGGCTGCGTAGAGGAGTGAGGATCTCCCTCCTCAGAGGAATGCATGGTCTGGTTGTCCTCAGCAGCAGGAGGTTGCCGAGAGAGGGATCTACAGGGGCAGCGACGGCTAGGTCAATGCAAGCTTTGGCTCGGCTATTGCGCGCGCAAGAGCTAAATGATCAGACACATTCTTATTATCATAAAAATGAAACTACTATGGACTTTGCACATATCTTGATGCATGAAAGGGTAGACAATTTAATATTTAAGTGTGGGGTGGGCCATAGGCTTTGACTTTTGGATTTTTGACTTTGGCTGGCGTATGATAAATAAATGTGATGGATATAGTTTATAGATTTTATTAATTTTGATAATTCAAATTAATAATTTCACACAAGAATTTTTCTTTGTTTGTAGTTTTGAGGAATAGACTTCAACTTGCGCTACCTTTTGATCTGGAAGTCGGTTTGAAGCACTGGATATACCATTCGAAATCTGCGTCTAAGCACTTTACCATGAAAACACCTGCAACATGATCTGAACTAGATTTTATATGAAAAAATTCTCCCAAATATCCATACTTTGTCTTGACCACCATACTTCAAAAACTAAATGTCTCCTTGGACACAACATTTAGGCTACAACACCTAGTGATTCATAGAATAAAATTTACTAGCAGATTCCCAAAATAAATAATTGCACAAAAAGGTTACCTATATTATAGGACCCTAATAATTTCAAATCTCTGGAGGCCCATTTGGACCATACCATAATTTTACCACTTTGTCGAGGTGCCACGTGGTAGCCCATGACTAGGCCATGTGGCACCACTCCATTGGCCACATAAAAACACAATCAACCAATCAAATTTTGACCATGTGAAGCAAAATCAATGAACTAGAACATGCTAAATTTCAGCCCCTAGTCGGCTCATACATGTATGGTCACCTTGCTAACTCAACAGTACGATCAACCCAATCAATAGGCTTGGTCAAACTTTTGTTGTTGGGCCAAATGGTAGCACGTGATAACTTGAGAATATGGTGTTGGATTGAGTGAAAGGAATTCTATTGGATTCATAACGATGAGCACTTTGATTTGACTATGGTTTCAATACTTTCTAGGCACTTTCATTTTTGAGCTAAAAATTGATCACCTGATCACCCATTGAATTTGACTAAGGTAACTACTCTTCCGACTTAACTGTTGACCTCTCAACTCGATCATCGAGTTGTTTCCCTAGTCGTCTTTCCCAACCAGATTATTGACTAGCTAAACTCGAATCGATTAAGATTTCTTACAAAGAGTACAACACCTACAAATTCTCTCACTTGTTGTCTTCTTTGCATGAACTATTATTATTGTGATTTTTAGTGAACTAGGGTTCCTAGTCCAAATTCCTCTCTACACCAAGATAATTTACTCTAGTTGTGTGAGTGGTTAGTGAATATGTAAAAATTTATATACTATTTCAACCTCACTCGAATGAAATAATCTTATACAAGATGTTAAATTTTAAGAAAATATCTTAGCCCTGCGAGCCTAATTCGATGGTTGTGCCCTCTTTGGCTTGCAAACCATATTTGGAATTTGTTCCACCTTCTCTTCATATTCTGACCTCTTCTTCAATTGATGACATTGAGGATGAAATTCCATCTATGCCTTCTCACATTCCTCCATTTGATTCCATTGAAAATGAACCTACACCAGCACCTAAACTTCCCATATGGATCTATTCAACATGTGAAGTAGTTGGTGACCTTGTCGATGATCCTACAAAACATTGTTGTACTTATTCACAGTTACTATGTTCTTCCTCTCTTTCAGCTTAATCTTTAGAGATTCATTATCCAAAAAAATTTGTAGAAGTGATAGGCCATTTACATTAGGAAACAAAAATGAATGAAGAATATAATTCCTTGATGGTGAACGATTCTTAAGAACTAGTACCTCTTCCAAAAGGAATAAAACTTGTCATATGTAAATGGGTATATAGAACTAAGTATGCATCAGATGGAAGCGTTGAAATATAGGACCAGTTAGTTGCTAAAGGATTTTCTCAAATTTAAGGAATTGACTACAATTAAACCTTTTCCCCTATCACCAAGATGAATTCCTCTGCCTTTCTATAACACTTTTTTCCTCACATGGATGGGAGTTCCACCAAATGGATGTTAAAAATTCCTTCTTACATGTGGATCTATAAGAAGAAATCTACATGAAACAAACTCTTCTCTATGTTTAGAGCAACTCTGATGCTTTTTTTTCACCTTAAGAAATCTCTCTATGGTCTCTAATAAGCTTCTTAATCTTGGTATGAAAAAATGGATAGACATGACCTTCTCTAGATATCATACTAACCCCAACATCTACCCCAAGAAAGTATGAAGCCATCTCATAATCTTTTTTCTTTATGTTGATGACCTTATCCTCCCTAGTATTGATCCTAAAATTTTAACCCATGTCAAGTCAATTCTTAACAATAAATTTGAAATGGAAAACTTAGGATATTTGCATTATTTCCTAGTCCTCCAAGTATTGCAAACCAAGTAAGGATTTATATTTATGAATCTAGATTCTAAGGTTCAAGTAGTGGAGTATCACAATGAGCATCAGCGACAAGTTCTAAAACTCTTAAAGGATAACCTCACTCTAGGGCAGAATCGAATGAAACAACAGGTTGATCAACATCGTAGTGAAATAAGTTTTGATCTAGGCGATTAGGTATTTTTATGACTACAACCATACAAACAAATGCCCCTCAAGCAAGCTAAGAAGGATAATAAATTATCACCCAAGTACTATGGTCCTTACAAGCTGTTGCATAATATCAATACTATGGAATACAAATTGGAGTTGCCTACATTTTCACGAGTACACCTAGTTTGTTATGAAACCAACTCACAAAATATAGAAAAGGTAGATGAGTGCCTTAAAAATAAGCCTCTTCGAGGGGGAAACCTCCTTTACATTACAAAAATGAACAATTCTTGGATGATACAAATGGAAAGACCTCCTTTCTATATATAGGAGTCTAAGGGGTCATAATATAATTAGAGCCTGCATAACAATAATAATGTAAGGGCACAACAATAACAATAGTGGACTTCTATGGGGCAGAATAATAACAATATGGGTACTACATGGGCACAACAATATAATAAGGGGGTTGCACTAATAATAATAAGGGGTTACACTAGTAGTATAGGGACCTAACATGCCCCTCTCCTTCAAAAAGTGTTGTCAATGCTTGAGTATTCCTATATGCTTCTGTATAAAATTATCATCCTTCCATGTGGAATCTTCAGCAGGTAAGTTCTTCCACTTGATTAGATACTCTGAAATTGATCGATTTCGTAATTGTTGAGTTCTTGGTTCTGTCAATGCTTTAGGTTCCAATATGATTTTTCCTTCCTTGTCAAGTTCTGGCAATATTGTTGGAACTGGGATCTTCGACAATTTTTGAATGAGTTCCCACCCTGCTTTGTCATTCTTCCATTCATCCCTTTCTTTGTTTATCAAATTTGGTTCGATAATTATACCAACCTATACCATTTATGCAACCATACGTTCAATTTCACTCCTTTGGGCATATGTATATCTATAAGGCCTGATGTTTGGAGGAACACTTCCTAGAATCAAATGAATATCATGATCATGATCACAAATATGTGGGAGACCTTTGGGAGTCTCAAATACCTTGAAATGATTGTCCAAGACTTTTTGGAGATCTTGATAAATAGATGATTTCGATGTAGGAACCTTTAGCGAACATAATTGTGCAATTATGCCTTGTTGTTCTTTCTTTAGAAGCTTTGTCATTCCATTAGAGTTGATTATCTTTCCTGGTTTCCCTATGATACCCCTTAATTCAACTTCCTTTCCTTCAAAAGAAAATTTCATGAAATTTCTTGAAAATTAAAAGCTATTGTATGCAAGGATTGTAGCCATTGGACTCCTAGCACAACATCAACACCACCCATTGGAATGGAAAGCATTGGGTTATTCAATACATATTCTCCAATGGATAGCTTGATATTATGGCACTTTCCAAAGTAATTTATGGTTCCTCCACTTACAATTGTAACTTGACACTTTGGTGCTAAATATAGGAAGCAATTCAATTCCTTGGCTATCTTACAATGAATAAAATTATGGGTACTACTCGAATCAATCAACACTCTTACCTTTTTCTTCTTGATATGTCCTTCTATTTTTATAGTTTGAGGAGTGGTAATTCCGACCAATGCATTACAAGATATGGTCGGATTCATTTTTTCTTTCTCTGGGGTTGGTTCCTAGTGAGTATCCTTTTCTTTTGATGTTTCTTGATACTTTTCTTCTTGATATTTCATTGCTTGAACCTTCTTCTTCTTGATATGTCCTTCTATCTTGAGAGTTTGAGGAGTGGTAATTCCTGCCATTGTAGTACAAGATATGGTCAGATTCATTTGTTCTTTCTCTAGGTTGGTTCCCAGTGTATGTCCTCTTATTTTGACATTTCTTAATATTTTTCGTCATTAGGAGGCCTTTATTGTAGCCTCTTTGTCCCACCTTCCTTCAAACCTTCCATGTATTTCTTCAAATCTTCCATGCCTTTCTTTCGATATGCTTTCATATCATTGATATCAGCTTCCACAACATAGATGAAACTATTTAGCTTTTGCTTCTCTAGAATAACATTTTCCCTTATATTCAATTTTTGAAAGTCCTCAATGTGATCTACCATTGAAACCTTTTGTTTTATAATTATCAATTGGCTAAAGAAGGTGTTGCTCTTTGTATCCTCATAATGTGCTATCATTTCGTCTATGAAAATTGACCACGTGAAAAGTGCTTTACGAGAAAAAAGCCCTTTATACCATAGAAATTGATTTGGTTCTAAATAATTAGATGCAATATATACCTTTTTAATAGTGGTACACCACGTAGATCAAAATATTTCTCCATCTGTAGTATCCAATTTACCAGATCCTTGCCATCAAACTTCCTCATCTCACGTTTTCTTGATATTAGGGTCTCGATCTTGAAACAATTGTAACTCTGTAATTTCATATCTCCAAGTTTTGAAATTTCGTCTTGCAGTAGCCCTTTGAGTCCTCTTTCTAACCCCGAAAGTCTGATCAATATTGGATTCTGCAAGGAAGAGTTATGTCAAATCTCCCATGATGACCTGATTATAGACTAGTTCAGTAGAGCGAACTTGTACGAAGTTCCACGTGTCATTGTTTCAACTTTAGGACCTGAAACTGATATACAGAAAACTAAATTCCATCCTCTTTCTTCAACTTCTTACAAAACTTCAATTTGATGCTCAGAGAGAAAGTTATGATGATTTTCCCAAGGTCACATGTTTAGGATGTAATTTGGGAGCCTGTAGAAACCCTAAATGTCTCAGATTATATCTCAAAAAATATAGTGATACAAGACCTGAAATTTGGACATGAACTTCACCATGATTTTGGCTCAAATGGGTTTTAATTTTAGAGTTTGAACCTTCGTAAGAAACAATTATAGTGAAACTTCCACAATGACCTGTTTGAGATGAAATTTTGGAGCTTACAAAAACCCTAACTTCCTCAGATCATATCTCCAAAAATATAGCGCGACAAGATCTGAAATGTGGATCCAAGTTTTACACTGATTTTTTCTCAAATGGGTTGTTTTTTTAGCATATGAAACTTTGTAGCAAAAAAATTATATCGACAATACCACAATGACCTGTTTAGAGCAGTGAAACCCTAGAATCCAAAGCTCTAATATCAAATGTTATGAAACCAACTCACAAAAGATAGAAAATATAGATGAATGCCTTAGAAATTATCCTCTTTGAGGGGGAAACCTTGCTTACATTACACAAATGAACAATTCTTGGATGATACAAATGGCAAGGTATCCTTTCTATTTATAGGAGTATAAGGGGTCATAATATAATCAGATTCGACATAATAATAATAATGTAAGGGCACAACAATAACAATAGTGGGCTTCTATGGGGCACAATCATAACAATATGGGTACTACTTGGCACAACAATATAATAAGGGGGTTGCACTAATAATAATAAGGGGTTACACTAGTAGTATAGGGACCTAACACAATTTTCCATGTTTCATGCCTAAAGAAGGTTATCAGTGACAAGCTACTAATTCAAACAATATTGCGAGAACTTGACGAAGAAGGAAAAATCATATTGGAGCCTGAAGAAGTCACAGAAACAAGAACTTGACACCTACGAAATCGATCAATTTCAGAGTATCTCATTAAGTAGAAGAACTTACCTGATGAATATTCCATCTGGGAGGATGATATTTTTATACAAAAGCATCGAGAACTACTCAAGCATTGAGGACAACACTTTTTTTAAGGAGAAGAAGCATGTTAGGTCCCTATAATATTACTGTAGCCTATTTATTTTTATTGCTAGTGTAACCCCTTTTTGTTATTGTTGTGCCCATGTAGCCCCCATATTGTTATTGGTATGCCCCATAGAAGCCCATTGTTGTTATTATTGTGTCCTTACATTATTATTGTTATGTAGGCTCTAATTATATTGTGACCCCTTAGACTCCTATATATAGAAAGGTGGTCTAGTCATTTGTATCATCCAAGTATTTTTCATTTATGTAATGTAAAAGGAGGTTTCCCCCTCAAAGAGGCTAAGTTTTAAGTCATTGATCAATCTTTTCTTCTATTTCTGAGCTGGTTACATAACATGATTAAAATGATTGTCCTCTCTCCTTTCCATATATTTCTTTTGGGTTCTTCCCTCCTAATTTTAATTTGAAGCGTGAACAATTTTCCCTCCATTTTTCCCCAAATTTGGCTTTTATTACAAGTTTCACTCCATTTACCCCAAGATATCTAATATTACCCTAATAACATCAGATAATGGGTTTCCCCTTTACAAATGGCTATAGCCTATGGGTTTAGATAGCCTACTTTGTACTCCCTTGGAAAATTTAATTAGAGGAGCATATTACTCATAATGGTAGTGGTTGGAATATGTTATAGTGGTAGAGGTTGGAATCATCCCTGTGGAAGGGAATACAAAACTAGCCTGTTGCCAATTCCTCTAGTAAAAAAAAAAGATATTTTAAGTTTTTTTTTTTGTGTGTCTATGTTAAGCCTAGGTCAAGACTAGCCCATTTTTTGGATGGAAGAATAACAATCAACGAACAATGGGATACTTATCATTGGGATTGTGTGAGGCTTAGTCATCCAAATTTTGTTATTTAGATTAAAAATATATATATAATAAATTGTATAAACAACAAACATTTCAATAGAGAAATTTTCACTCTAGTGTAAAGGAGAACAATTCTCCTCTAATCATTAGACTAAATCCAAATGACATAAATTATAAGACTAGCGTAGCCATATGAATTAAATAGTTAAGAAATGTTGAGATGAATCAATCTATAATAAACATGAAAACACTTATTTCATGATACATCACACATTGTTAAGATTTAGAAGAAAAAAAAAACTAAATTATAATTTTACTTTTAAAAAACAAAAATTACAGGAAAGACCTAATGACTAAGCAAGAGCCAAGACATCCAGTATTGAACATGGACATAGTGAAAACTCCTTGGGGGTGCCTACTCCTTGAGCCTAATCAACGCGGGTTAGAACATGCCTCTGGAGTAATAACAATTTAAAGTAAAGATTTTTGCAATATGAACTTTACTTTAAATTATTATTATTATTTTCGCCGAGAGGCGCTCTCTAGCCCAGTATGTAAGAGACGTAACCCAGATTTGTTAAAGATTTTGACTCACTTGAATTACATATATATATATATATTATATATATATATATATATATATATCAAACATTTTGACTCAGTTCAATTGCATAAAAAAATAAAATATTATTATTATTATTATTATTATTAAATTAAAAAATTAAAACCAACCTAGATCCATCTTAGTTATGGATATACAAGCTTTGAGAGGGATCAAAACTCTTAAGGTTCAATCCTCTTTTAAAGTGAAAAGAGATTTGATCCCCCTTGGCACTTGATAGATTCAGAGTTAAGATGGATCTATGCTAGTTCAATTATTAGCCATCAAATAGGCTACATTAGAGAAGAATACTATAGGGAAAACCATGGGAAAACAGGCTACATTAGAGAATAATACCATGGGATGCTCCAACACACTACAAGCTCCAACTTGCCCTAGCACCACCTTGCCACCATAAAGTGTTTTCAGGCTCCAACATGTGGGAGAATTCACTCTTCACCTTACACCACCTTGCCATGCTTAATATTGAAAGATAAAAAATGAATGTGGGCTCCCATACTAGGAATAGTGATCTATAACTATCGTGGATATTCTACTGGATAATTTGTCACAATAAATATGATAATATGATATTACAAATCTGAAATTCTACACTGTAACGATTTTATTATATTTCTGGATCTGAAGATTTACTATTAATAGTGCATGCATGTGAATGAAAATTATGTAGAAAATAGAGTATGTAAAAATAAAAATCTCACATGCACATTTGACACAAGATATGCTCTGGGAAACCCTTTAGGGAGAAAAACCTAGCTGGAAAGCAAGGTCGCTCCGCTCTCTTTCTTTGAATGGAAAATATGGTTATAGGTACAAAGAAGTATGCCATGTGGCACGTGGGCTGCTAAAATATACAAATACTCTTTGTATGTTATACCTCCTATCCCCCTTGGCTACTTTTGCTCATATATGGATCAAATGCACTCAAAATAATGAAACCCCTTCCCCCCACTAGTTTGGTTATAACACAACCTGAAAGACTACTAGTAGTTAGGTTTGACTATCTCAAATCTTAACTAGAGTTACAATATAGACCCTTTTGGAGCATTCTACATCATAATCATGTGGCTAACCCCTTTGCCATGAATAATAGGGGTTTACATGGCATTATATCAGATTATGGTGGTAAAAACAAAAAGTTAAACTTTTGTGTGGCATAAATTTCGCATACGGACTCAGATGGACATGTTTCTTGCGTCATTCAAAAGATTTATGTGTGTAGAATAGGAAAAAATTTGTGCTACAGCGACAAAGTTTTACCCCAAAAAAACGTCGTTTGATGCATTGAAACACTCCCAGAATAATTTTGACCATGTTTCTCCAAACTGGGTCCCACTGGTAAAAATGATCCTGTGAGCTAATTCCTCCACGTTTTCCACTGTGAAAGCATTGATATGGATGAAAAAAGTATAATGATCCAATATGGATTAGAAAATGACCTACTTACAATGATAAACAAAAGAAACTTCACTTTGTTTTCTATTGATATGTGCTCCAATCACAACATGGAATTTAAAATAAAAAAAAATAAACTCCATCACGTTGTCATTGTGCTATTGATGCAAAGATCAAAAGTTTGGAATTGTTCCATGAAGACCGTTGGAGATCTAATATTACTCTTATGTCCAAATTCTTGTCACAACACTTCCCCAACTATTTCTAATATAGGATTAAAAATTAACATGAATAATTGAATTGGTTCATACCTTAGTTTTCATGACAATTCATCTCAAGTCTGCTATCAAGGTGTGACTTCTCTACCACTGATTTCTTCATAATTTGTCAAGAGATTTTCCCTTGGATATGCTCCTAATTTTCCCTTAAATTCAATCAAGATTACACTTTTGATTGACTATTCAATTTTATATGGTTTTTCCTTGTCGCACTACCTTATGTATGTGTCCAATCAGACCTAATGCAACCCTCTCTCAAGATCCAAATTGCCCTAAAATAGACCTCCTTAGACAATCCAAAAGTTATACTTCAAACTATCTTCAAATCTACCACATATAAGTTCAAAAATAGGTCTCAAGGCAACCTCCAAGGAGATCCAAAATATGCCTTTAAGATGCCTAAGAATTTCATATTCCACAAGATTAAAGTTACTTAAGAACAAGGCCTCAGATAGGCCGAAATAGTGCCTTATAAGGTCCTCTTAAGCTTGGTCTTAGCATTGCCTTAGATAGGCTTCAAGAGTGTCAAAGCATGCCTCAGGAAAATCCCTAAATATGATATAGGAAAAGCCAAAATTCTCCATAGAGATAGGCTGAAATTAGTCCTTAGTAAATTGTCAGAGAATGAACATTAGGATTGGTGAAAAAATTGCCCACGGAAAGCCTCATAAAAATCTTAAAAATCGTTGAATTAAGCTTCAGATAAGGCCTCATACAAGTTGAATTAGACCTTAGAAGGCGGACAAGAATTCCATAGTGAAAGGCCTCAGAACAAGCATCAAACTAACCTTACAAGTCCAATGAAACCCATCATAAGGATAACAAAAATTCCTAGAAGTCTATATAACCACAAGAAATATATGTCAACTTGAGCACATAAAAAACTTTGGCCTTCTCCTTAAAATATTTGTGTTTCTCCTTGCCTAAAAAATGGACAGAAATACCTCAAATCAACATTTGAGTTTTTGTTTCCTTTTGGAGAGAAACAAATGCCCTATACATACAAATGAGGGAGGATTAATAAGGGGGTTGACATGTCTAAAAATCCATGTATCTGACCTTAAATAAATTCAAATTTTAAAGGGCAACTTAACCTTCAAGTAAGGATAAATTCAACCTTTAAATGAGAATACATTTAACCTTCTTTTGAAATATTTTTTTCTTCTTAAGGATAATATAATCAAATTAGAAACAACACAAATTAATCAAAATTTTCTTGAATTGTTAATGCCAAAAATTAACCAATCACAAATTTTTCTTAACTAATTTATTATGGGCATCATGACCACACAATTGGTGCACCGAATTTGATAAGGTATATCTCCTCAACCATGAGGAGTTATGTGGTGTGCCACCTACCGTTGGAAATGGCATGACAAGGAAAATCAGTTGATGATGGTCTCACTTGTAGAAGCATTGATCTTCCCATTCATTTTCGTCATCAAATACAAGGATTCTTTTGGCTACTGCTTGGGTTGACATTAATTACAACCAAATTCCAGCGATATTAAATTGTGAAGAAATTACATATTTCCAATTATATTTTTTTTACTTTCAGATACTTTTTCTCTATATATAAAGTTGATGTAAAATTAGGGTGGAAATTTAAGTGTTTTCATCAACTTTATATAGAGAGATTGAAGTGTTTCCGTATATGCTAGTTTAATTATAAAGATGAAATTTTACATCAACTTTAAATAGAGAGATGAAGTAATTGAAAGAAAAAAAAATGGAAAGATGTAATTTCTTCATGATTTAATGTTGTTGGAATTTGGTTTTCATTGATGTCAACCCAAGAAGTAGCCAAAATAAGTCTTGTATTTTATGAGGAAAAGGAATGGGAAGATAATGTTTTTTCAAGTAAGACGATTGAGGAGATATGCCTTATCAGAGTTGGAGCCCTGATTGTGTGGTCATGATGCCCATAATAAATTATTTAGGCAACTTTATGATTGGTTAATTTTTGCCATTAATAATTCTAGAAAATTTTGATTAATTTGTGTTGGTTCCAATTTGATCAGATCACCTTAAGAAGAGAAAAATATTTCAAAAGAACGTTAAAAATTTGTTCATTTAAAGGTTGAGTTTATCCTATCTTGAAGGTCAAGTTGGCCCTGAAAATTTGAATTTATAAGTCAACTTCGTGGTTTTTTAGGCATATAAACCTTGTATTGACCCTCCATCTTTTGTAGATATAGAGATTTTTTTCCATCCAAAAGAAAACAAAAATTTAAATGTTGATTTGAGGTGTTTCATTCTATTTCTGAGGGAAGGAGTAGCACAAATATCTTAAGGAGAAGGCCAAAGTTTTTATGCACTCAAGTTGACATATATTGCTTATGGTTATATATATTTATAGGAATTTTTTTTTGTCCTTTTGATGGGTTTCGTTGTACTTATGAGGTTAGTTTCAGGCCTATTCTGAGGCCTTTCACTGGGGAATTCTTGTCCCCCTTTCCAGTCCTAATCTTGGCCCCCTTTTGAAGTTTAATCAGCCTGCCTAAGGCCTTATCTGAAGCCTAATTTGGCCATTCTTGATCTTTTTCTTAGGCTTTCTATGGGAATTTTTTACACCAATCCTAAGGCTCATTCTCTAATAGTTTACGAAGGACTAATTTCATCCTATCTCTATGGAGAATTTTCATTTTTCTATAGTGAATTTTGGGCTTTTCTTGAGGCATACTTTAGCCCTCTTGAGGCTTATTTAAGGCACTGCTAAGACCAATATTGAGAGGATCTTATAAGGCACTATTTCGGCCTATCCAAGACCTTATTCTAAAGTAGATTTTGTCTTGCGGAATATGCAATTCTAAGGCATCTTAAAAGGATATTTTGGATCTTCTTTGAGTTTTCCTTGAGATCTATTTTCGAACTTATATGTGGCAGATCTAAATATATTTAGAAGCATAATTTTTACAATGTCTAAGGAGGTTTGTTTTAGGGCCAGCCATTTGGATCTTGAGATAGGGTGGCATTAGGTCTCGTTGGACACATACATATGGCAATAGGATAAGGCAGACTAAGGGTTGATTGATGCACTGACAAGGCATAATCATAATGTAATTGAAGAGTTAATAAGAAGTGTAATCTTGATTGAATTTAAGGGTAGATTAGGAGCATCTCCAAGGGAAAATTTCTTGACAAATTATGAAGAAATCAGTGGCAGATATGTCACATCTTGACAACAAACTTGAGTTGAATTTTCATGAAAACTAAGGTACGAACGAAAGAAATTATTTGTGTTAATTGTTCAACATATATTTAAAATGGTTGGTGAAGTGTTGTGAAAGAATTTGGATAGAAGGGTTATAATAGATCTCTGGTAGTATTCATGGAATAGTCCTGAACATTTGATCTCTACATTAATAGCACAGTGACAGCTCGATGATTTGTTTTATTTTAAATTCCATCTTATTATCTAAGCACATATGAACAAAAAAACAGTGAATTTTATTTTGTATATCATTGTAAATGGGTCATTTTTTATCCATATTAGATCATTATATATTTTTAATCTATCGCAACGCTTCCAAAGTGGAAAAAGTGGAGGAATTAGCTTGTGGGACCATTTTTACCAGCGAGAACCAATTTGGAAAAACAAGGTCTAGAACTTTTTGGGAGCGTTTTAAGGCATCAAATGATGTTTTTTTGGGGGTAAAACCTTGATTCGTTGGTGTCAAAATTATTTTTCCTATTATACACACAAAAACATTTCCAACAACACAAGAATCGTTTCATTTGGAGTCTGTATGAGAAGTTTATGCCACGCAGAAGTTGACCTTCTTGTTTTCACCACCATAATTCAAGAGGATGACATGCGAGCCCCCATTCTTCATGGAAAAGGGGCTAGCCACGTGATTATGACATAGAAGACTCTAGAATATTCTATATTGTAATTGTTTAAGAGTTGAGGTAGTCAAACCTAACCATTAATAAGCTATCAGGTTGTGTTATTACTAAGCCACTAGGAGGAAAAGGGGTTCCATTCTTTCGAGTGCATTTATTCCATAACTGAGAAAAATTAACCAAGGCGGATATGAGCTATAGCACACAGAGAGGATTTGTGCATTATAGTATCTTGAGGGCCACAGGCCATACTTCAAATAAAGAGAGTGGAACAACCTCACCTTCCAACTGGGTTTTCTCTCGAAAGGTTTTCCTAGAGCATATTGTAACAACCCCTCATTGATTTTCCATGTAAATAAAAAAAGACCATGGTCATGAAACACATATTCCAAGTTGAATGGTGGGAAATCATGATAGTGGGCATCACTTTTGGTATATTTATGATTATGGAAATTGGCAAAGGCAAAGAGGCAATTATTTGCATTTAATTATGAAAATAAAAGGAAAATAGGAGAATAGGGAGGTGAAGAGACACAAATTTTCATGTAAGGGAAATTAGAGGGAAAATGAAAGAAAAAGGAAAAAGGAAGGGAAGATACTAGACATCAATGATAAAAAAGCACCTGAGAATCAGTAGACAGCTTTTTCTCATCTTTTGATCAAGATCAACAAAGGAGAAGGAACAAGCACTTGGACAAGCAAGCGTGTGGAAGAGGAAGCTTGGACAACAGAAAGTAAGGAAAAAAATTCTTTGTGCATTTCAAGTAATAGTCTTCATGTGAGATTAGCATGTTGATTTTTGGATGCATGGTATAGTGTGTGGCTCCTTGGTTATGTGTTGTCATTGGCATGGATATTTCCTAAATCGACAGTGGTTTTAGCATTTCCTTGCCATTTCCTAGATAACCATCGTGTAGTGGGTTTCCCACTTATTTTTTTAATTAGTTCTCAAGATCCCTATGGTTGTGGATTGGAACAAATTCTCTGGAAGCCCTGGAATAGCTTGGGTTGAGTTAGTAGTTCCCTGAGTGTACAGGTTGGGAAAAACGTTATGGATCCTTAAGGGTTCAGTTACTAGTCCCTGGAGCCACATGTTGGAACAACTGCTCTGGAACCCTGATTAAGCTATGGGTTGAGTTAATAGTTCCTGGAGACCTATACATCTTGGATAGAGACCAATCTGGTTGATGTTAGTGATTTCTGGACCATATATGTGAGATTGTTGTGGTTGAGGGTTGAGGTGGTTTGGCCTCTTGAATCCCTGGTTGGTTTTGTTTGGGTTTAACCTGTTGGCACTCTGTAATTTCCGACGTTTTGAAAGAAAACACAGAGGTAACCTCAAAACCACTTTGGATCTTAGGATCTAGCCTTCCTAAACTCAGAGAGGGTTCTCTCTATCAGATTTAACTTTGTTGTATTTAAATATTAGGTTAGTTATTAGAGTTCAGAGTTTGATTTTAAAATTGATATGGTTGATTAAATTCTTGAAACTTCCATTGAGGTATGGAGTCTACAAACTTAACGTGGATCTGTCTCAGATTTTCAAAGGAGTTTCACAGGGCAAGGTAGTTGAACTAACTAGACCTTTTAGATTTAAATGAAATGGAGTAGAAGAAAATATATAGGTTCAATTGAAGCTAAAGAGCAGTTAAGAATTCTTTAAATTGATATAAAAAAAAACACTTAAATTATCCACAACCAAAATTAGAGTGTATCTTTCAACAAATTATGTTCATCAACTTTCTGTAAAATAATTAAGATTTAAGAACACAGAAGTATGGAAACAAAGAAATAAACACATAGACAGTGAGAGAAGAACTTCACCAAATAGTCCAACACATGAATCTTGTGATGAATGTCATTTTTGTTATTGATCAGCCCATCAAATGAAAAAGTGCAATATCTTTGTGGAACGCAAAAATCAACCCTTCATACTTCAAAAAGTTATAATTTATTTACAAAATATCCTGTCAAAGCTCACTAGGATGTATTTTAGGAATTCCTAAACAAAATCTATCTAATTGTTACAATAATTTAGGAAAATTGAAAATGCTTGAATTGGTGGCACTAGATTTATGGAACTATAGAATATTTGGCCCTTCAAATCCTATTTTTAAGTTGATGCTGAGTTGTACAACTAAATTATATTCTTACTCTAGTAACTCACACAATCTATCCAACGTTCTTCACTATGGATAGACATCTTGAGTAGCTTCCTGTAGACCTCATCCACTTCAATATATTTTGCAAAAGTTGGTTTGGAAATAAAGATGTGTTTGATTTCATATTGGATGTCTAAATCATATGTTAATGCCTCTAAAAATTCTTTCCTTGTTATGTTTCCTTTCACTCCTGCAAACGTAGAACAATCTTTAGCAATGGTCATCAATTTATGGTTGTAATCTGGCCATGTTCTGAGCTTTTCATTTATCACTAATAAACTGGGAAGTCTGTTTTTATAAAGGAATTCCAATTTGCTAAAGAATATTTGTACACCAATTTCTAGAACTTGACATTTTTCTTCCAGATGTCTAATCAAATTCCTTTTGCTCAACACCTTTTTTACCTCTAGTATGGTCTCAGTCCTGTCCTCAATCTCCAGTTCTTCTAGCTCCTGCTTGTTTTTAGAATTGAGGAACTTGATGAGCTTTGTAGCTTCACTAGGTTTATCACCCAACTACTCTTTGATTTGTTCAAAGGCTTCATTAGATTTCTTAATTAATTCCTTCTTCTCCAATATGATCTATATACATGGCCAGATTTCTATCATGGTTTCATTCATTCTTTCCCAAATATTCTCCTTGACCTGGACTAAGGTAGTACCCGTGGTGGTTTCCTTTTCTATTTTTTGCACTCTCTTGGTAATTCTATGGGATTTTTGTAGCTCTGTTAGGAGAGAATTCTCATATATGGTGTTATGTTCCTATAGGAACTTTGCATCCTCTCGCAACTTTTTTATTTCTACTCCTTGTATTGACATATTTTTATTTGACATTTGACCCCATAGCCCAATGGTAAAAGACACCCCTCTTTTCATCTAAGTAAGTGATCCCACCACCAAATCTAAATCAAAACCCAAGAAAATAATAACTAGCTTAAAATCAAATAACTAAACAAAGTTAAATAAAAAAGAGAGAGCCCTCTCTAAGAATTAGGAAGGCTAGATCCTAATCTCCAAAGTTGATTTGTGGTTACCTCTAATCATCTCTTTCTCCAACACTCTAGAGAGATATTGGAGAGCTAATAGGATCAAATGATGATTGAATGTTTTCTTTCAGTATTTCAAATTGTACATAATATTGTATATTGAAAATTATTTCCAAAAAGTATATATAAATGAAAATAAAAATAAAAAATGAAAAGAAAAAGAAAAAAATAAATGATAAAAGAACCCCATAGAAAAGGAAAAAATGTGAAAGTGATGCCAGTTGAAGTGCCACTAATAGTACAATAATTTTTGAAGAATAAATTCATGGAATTGTGTGCAGCTTGTTCAATATGCCATAATCCTTTTTCTTGTTTGAAACATACTGCTTAATCATGTTCGAGCAAATTTCAATTTATGTCAATTATATTAGAATGCATAATTTAGCCAAACAATGTTATCTTGGCTAAGATTAGATAAGGTAGATTAAATGAAGAAATTAATCCAACAGTGTAATCTGGATTAATGCAATTGTTAGATTAGTTTTTTGAATAGGTGTTTTTAGTCCTTTAAATTGCAAAATAAATAAGGGTTTGCACTCCTAAAGGCACCCTGATTAGTTTTAGTTAGATTGGCTTGGGGGGAAGTGAATTTATCATAAAAAGTGCCATATGTGGTATTTTTGGTCCAAAGTTTGGACTTTATTGTAAATTATATGCATGACAACACATTTTTGTCGTTGGCATTTAAATGGTGCACATCTTCCAGCTCCTGATGGCATTACCTTTTGATTGGATGACTCCCAAGCCTTTTCGCCCCCCCCCCATGTCTCCATTTATCAGCAGGGGGGTCTCGAAAATTGGTTTTCCTCACTGGGCCCCGCCTCTACGTGTCCCTCTCACACCATTTCACACCCCCCTTCACTTACCACTTACCACTCATACCCCCCTCCAAAAACCGCTCAACCCTAACTCCCTTTACCACCAACGGTCCCACGCATTTTTCCACCTATCACTTGGCACCACGTCAACTAACCATTACACCCTCCCGTTGTAGTTTTCCCATTGCAGTGTAAATTTTCCCCTAAAATACTGTTTCATCTAATGCTCCCACTCCATCGCTAAATTATAAATCCCTACACTCGCCTTTGATCACTTATTTTCTTCATTATCACATTCTCTTACCCATATTAATTTGATCTTCATTTTCCATTGTCCTTAATTCATTACTGACAGAGTAATAACCTGTAAGTTATTTTCCCACGCAATTGACACTGTCATCCTCTACAATTTCACCTTTTTATCACAATGACCCCCAAAACCAAAACTGATGCCACTATGATAAAGCCAATGTTTTCTCCCTTTGTGGATTTAGACCACATTCCCTTAGCCGACAAAGACTACAAAATTTCTGAAACATAGTGTGAATTCGACCTCTTTGAATTACACTGTTGGTTTCAGGACACCTATCTAGACCAGTTTGATGAGATTAGGCTTTAGCAGTCCAGATTACCCCTGTTCATCTTTCCCCAATCCTATTATTTCCCTGAATTTTTCTTGAAGTGCCAAGCCTCTTACCTCTCAAGAAAAAGAGCCATCATATTCCCTAATGATTAATCCTTTTTTCCATTACCCCTGAGAGTATAAATCAGATGTTGCAGATCCCACACAGTGAGTCCTTGACTCCCTTCTCAATTGATGCTCTCAAAGAGGTTTACCAAAAGCTCACTTTCCCCAGAGAGCTAGAATTTTTGAAGTCTTCCTGCCAGAAGATTCTCAATTTCCCCCACCTTATCCCTCTTTTATTCCCCCCTAAAGGACCAGACATATCATCTCTGTCTTGTCTTGTCTACTTGGATATTCCTTAGATGAATGGGTAGATGAGCCTATTTTAGGCTTTATATCCACCCTTTCCACAAAAGAAGCACTTTGAGTCATTTTTTACTATGGTCACTTTCTTGTAGATGTCATACATGAACAATTACTTCAGTTTCTAATTAAATGAATGTTCAGATACTCTTCTATTCTTATGTATATGTTTATTTTCTTCCACACAGATAGGTTTTGTCTTCAGTTCAGAAACTCAATCAATAGGGCAAACCTCAGTCCATAATCTTTTGGACCTCAATTATTAGAAGGCATCCATATGAGTACAAGTTTAAAGACTTTATTGACCACTTCATATATCCAACAACTTTTTTGCTGAGTGGCAAACAAATTCCCAGGATCAGTGTAAAAATTCAAAAGGTGTTTCATCTTAGTGAACAAGTGAAAACATGAGATTGGTATTTACAACAAAATTATAAAGAGATCTAGGTTTATAGCTCTGAGATGCCACCCTATAAACTACCAAAATACCTTCCTATGAGGCTATTTGCCTTAGAATACATCAGGAAAATAATCCAATCAGATAACATTCATTTTGTGGCAACCAAGAAGAAGTCCTAGTTCATAATCAAAACACAAATAAGGTCATTTATCTATAATAGTAGAGAAACAAGAGAGGAAGCAAACCTCCTTCTAAAACATATGAATTTTCCCCTCAGTTTCACATGGTATTATGATCCATTTGGGATAATTTCTAAACTAAGGTTAGAGTAGAAGACAATCCCCTATGTACATACCCAAATACCAGAGATTGAGAAATATATAAACCAACAGGATTGGGTAGAGAAGACATTGCAGGAGGTTGAGGAGCAGGTGTTGTCCAGAACTGCTTTAGAGACTCCTACCCCTAGAGAGAAAACTGAGAAAAGGCAAAGAGAATATGATTCTTCTTGAGTCATAGAAGTCTCATAAAAGGAATTCAAGATTTATTCCAAGAAAGTAAAAACAGGCTCCAAGGTATATTTCCCACTAGTGGAGGAAAACAGGGTACTATTGTACTCTCTGGCCTTCATAATTTAAAGTTTGGTAGAAGCACCATTGATTCTCTATTATCCTCAACCATTAAAGAAAATCTAGCCACAACACCTTGCACACCAGAGTTATTTACATAACAAAGGCAACTAGATATATTTCAAAGGTACAAAGAAATCAAACACAGGAATGAAGCCCTTCGTGACAACATTTATACTCAATTAAGGAAACAGTCTTCATCAATTCAACACATGCTCATTTTATCCTATGATACAGAGAAAGATATAATGCACATGGAATTGTCACAAGCTCAAGTACCTCAACCTAAATTAACAACTAATTTCAAGCAGACCACATTTGAGTTTGAGGCAAAAGATGTCCATCCTTTGGATCAGATGGACATGCACAGGAAAACATGAGAGATGGTGTATTCAAATTTCACACAGACTGCCATTAGTTCTTCCAAGTTGCAACTATCTTTGAACAATGTTCAATTACAACTCAAACTAGAGAAAATTTCCTCTTTGGCCAAAGATAATAAATTAAAATATTTAGAGCAGATGTTGATCAAAGCAGGCTTTGATCCAAGTATTTGAAAGGCCATGGAAGAGATTATTAAGAAGAACAATGATGATATAACATCCTTGAGAAAGAAATTGAAGCTCCCTACCACTGAAGATCGTCAATAAAGGAGTTAGGAGAAATAGAAATACAGAAAGAGGAAACACTGAAGCTACTGGTGGAATAGAGTGCACAGATTAAAGAGACGGAGGAAAACATGGATAAAGTAATCAAAGAAAAGGAGAAGAATTCTCAGCTCACTATGGTTCCGCTTGATGTAGTGCCTATTGCATCACTACTTCAAACAAACATTCCCATATCAGCTACAACTGCAGGAGCATCCAACTCTACAACACCCCCTACTTCAATTACAAATGATTCAATCAAACTAGCCCAATCAATGGAAAATATGTCGATATAAGGAGAAGAAATAAAAAATCCGAGAGAGGATGTAAAGGTCCTACACAAATAGAACATCAGATATGAGAAGTCTCTCCTAACAGAGCTAGAGAAATCCCAGAGACTTACCGAGAGAGTGAAACAATTAGAAAAGGAAACTGCCATGGGTAATACCCTAGCCCAGGTCAAGGATAACATTTGGAAAAGGATAAATGAAGCCATGATAGAAATATGGCCATTTATACAGATCATATTTGAGAAGAAGGAACTAATTGAGAAATATAATGAAGCCTTTGAACAAATTAGAGAGCAATTGGGTGATAAACCTAGTGAAGCTAAATAGCTCATCAAGTTCCGCAATTCCAAAAACAAGCAGAAGCTAGAAGAACTGGAGATGGAGGACAAGATCGAGACCATACTAGAGGTAAAAAAGGTGTTGACCAAAAGGAATTTGATTAGACATCTGGAAGAAAAATGCCAAGTTATGGAAATTGGTGTACAAAGGTTATTCAAAAAAATGGAAATCCTTTAGAAAAAGGGATTTCATAGTTTATTAGCGGTAAATGTAAAGCTTAGCATATGGTCATATTACAACGAAAAATTGATGACCATTACTAAAGGTGGTTCTAAGTTTGCAGGATTGAAAGGTAGCATAACAGGGAAAGCATTTTTAGAGGAATTAACATATGATTTAGACATCCAGTATGAAATCAAGCACATCTTTATTTCCAAACCAACTTTTGCAAAATATATTGAAGTGGATGAGGTCTACAAGAAGTTACTCAAGATGTCTATCCATAGTGAATAACATTGGGATAGATTGTGCGAGTTACTGGAGTAAGAAGATAATTTACTTGTACAACTCATAATCAACAACACAACAAGATTCAAAGGGCCAGATATTCAGCAGTTCCACAAATCTAGTGCCACCAATTCAAGCAGTTTCAATTTTCCTAAATTATTGTAACAGTTAGATAGATTCTGTTTAGGAATTCCTAAAATACATCCTAGTGAGTTTTTATAGGATATTTTGTAAATAACTTATAAATACTTCTATTTTTGAAGTATGAAGGGTTGATGTTTGCATTCCACAAAGCTGTTGTACTTTTTCATTTGATGCGCCTATCAGTAATAAAATGGACATTCATCATAGAATTCATGTGTTGGACTATTTGGTGAAGTGCTTCTCTCACTGTTTATGAGTTTATTTCTTTGTTTCCATAGTTATTTGTTCTTAAATCTGAATTAGTTTACAGAAAGTTGATGAACATAATTTTTTGAAAGAGATACTCTGATTCTGGCTGTGGATAATTTAAATGTTTTCTTTTGATATCAAGTTAAATAATTCTTAACTTCTCTTTAGCTTCAGTTGAACCTATATCTTTTCTTCTATTATAGTTCATTTAAATATAAAATATCCAGTTAGTTAAGCTACCCTACCCTGTGAAACTCCTTTGAAAATCTGAGACAGATCGAAATTATGTTTATAGACTCCATAACCCAATGGAAGTTTCAGGAATTTAGTTAACCAAATCAATTTTAAAATCAAACTCCGAGCTCTCATAACTATCATGATATTTCAATACAAAAAATTTAAATATGATAGGAAGATCCCTCTCTAAGTTTAGGAAGGATAGATCCTAAGCTCCAAAGTGGTTTTGTGGTTACCTCTATGTTTTCTTTCACAACCTCAAAAATTACAGTGTGCTAACATTATGGTGACCATATTGGGTTAGAACAAGCCTTCATTTCAGTTATACAAAATTAACTTCCCTAGTTCATAAAACTTTATTTCAAGGAGAGTAATGATCCAAATTTTATAAATAAAGGATTAGAGGGTGTCTCTCACATTTAAGATCTGGCTCCAAAAATAATTTACACTAGATCTCATCTTGATGTAGAACCTCTTGAAATTTTAGATGATCTTGAAAAGTTAGTAAGGAAAATAAGTTTAGTTGAAATTCAAGGAAGTAATAGTCCCCTTTCTAGGGCAAATTCTCTTCGAGAAAATTTCGTTACTATACAAGATATTCAGTTTGAATTACTATTTGAACACAGTCTATTTACTACCAAATCTGAAAGTTTTGTCGATCAAACAGTAAGTGATAAATTTGTTCTACAACCCTAAATATCTGTAGGACCATCTGTTGAACCTGATTTTGGTCACAAGCCCTCCAAAAATTTCACAAATTACAGGATATTGTATCAACACTTGATCAAGCTATACATCAAGCCTACATCCAACAATCTGTTGAACTTTCTGCCTTCACTATTGCAACATCATCTCATTCTTCCCAATTAGTTCATCCTACATCAATTAGCCCCACCCCTTCTGCAATATCTACTACTTCTCCAGTAGTATCACAAACAGTAACCCAACCTATTCCAACAAATCCTATATCTATGCCTCCCATAAGATCACATATTATTCAACCCAACATGACTTCTCATTATTATCCCTTGGTTTTACCTGGGCAGCTGCATCCTATGCCCCAAGATTATCAAACTAGAATTCCTCAATTTGATTCTATTGGTGCTATTAATGCATAAAAACATATAGATGAAATGAACAATTTCTTTCATCTTTAGGAAGTGGATGAAAGTGATGTAAACATGAGACTTTTTTCCCAGAGTTTTGGTGGAGAGGTAAGAAAATGGTTTAAAAATTTAGCAGCAGCTAGCATAGCTAACCTTGCTACCTTTTATCAGTATTTCCTAAATAGGTGGGAAACCAAAAAGAATCCTCTTCAGATCCTAAATTAATATAAAAAACCTAAAAAGAGGACCTAATGAGGCTGTAGAAGAATATTGTGATAGGTTTAATAAAGTTTATAATGCAATTCCACCTGCTATTAAACTTCCCCCGGGCTTGGCCCTTATACATTTCCCTAAAGGATGTGACATCGATATGACATATCAACTAAGAGATAGAGACCCTACTACCTTAAAGGAAATGAAAGTTAATGCCCTTAAAGTTGAGGCTAATTTATTAGCCAAAAAAGAAAAATTAAAAATTGAAATAAGGTTTACTATCAAAAAGGAACAATTCTCTTCTTCTCCATCTGATTATAAAATAGATAGTCTACTTAGAACCATGGAGAAAATGATGGATAGGATAATCATAACAGATAGGATTCCTCCTGGAGAAAACCAAACTTCTCCCCAAATTAGAAATTCAAATTTTAGAAGAAACCCACCCAGATCAAACAAAGGGACCCAAAAGCTCCAAATCAGTCGGTGAGACCTCCTTTTCAAGAGAACTAGAGAACTATATAGATGAGGAAGGAGAAATAACTGAAGACATGAATGATTCTCAAATCAATTTAATGGGAGTAAATGACAATGGTTCTACATTTCTTACTCAAGAAGAACAAGACCTTTTTTCTGAGGAAGGAGAAATAATTGAAGACATGAATGATTCTCAAATCAATTTAATGGGAGTAAATGACAACGATTCTACATTTCTTACTCAAGAAGAACAAGACCTTTTTTCTCCTATCCCAGGGTGAGGTAAATGCCAAGGAAGCATAAGAATATAAGAAAGGTTTTGAAAATGCAATTATGGAAGTCCATAAGCAATATAATCCGAGGAGTAGGAAAACACCTGATATTCCAAATAAAAATCCAACTGATACACCTATTAAGAAAAAACTTGAGATTATTACTAGAAAGAGTACTAAGGTTCCAACCCAAAAAAGACCTGATACTGAATTCAAACCAACTCAACTAATGATCCCTCCACTAGCCAAGAAATAGATATTTCCCAAAAGGACTTGGTTGAAAACCATAATTCCATCAATTTAAACAAAACTCCAACATAATTCAGTATAGAACATGAATTGGAAAATCTTAAAATATCCATTCCTCTAATAGAACTGATGAACAAAACTGCATAAAGATCACAAGTAATGAAAGCCTTAAGTGCAATAGAAGATACAAATATAGTCAGTGTATATTATGATCAACCATAAATATTGTTTGGCCCTGAGGTCAATGGTAAACTTCAAGATGGAGATGTACCTCATTTTTATATAAGCTTAAACATTCATGATACAATTTTACATAATGCAATGCTTGATTGAGGGGCCTCTCACAATCTCATGCCTAGGGTTGTCATGGAAAAATTGGGACTAGATATCAGTAGACGATACAAAGATCTGTATTCGTTTGATTCAAGTGAAGTAAAATGCCTTGGACTTATTAAGGATTTGTGTGTCAACTTGGTGCAAATACCAACCAAGAGCTTGGTAATGGACATAGTTGTTGCTGATATACCCCCTAAATATGGCATGTTATTGTCTCGTTCATGGGGAGCTAAACTCCAGAGAACCCTCCAAATGGATATGACCTATGCAACAATTCAAGTTTTTGGTAAGAATAGGAAACTCTATAGGGAAAAACTCATGAAATTTATGGTTACTACTTAGGATAAACCTCATAATTATCCCTTATATTTAATCCATTCAGAACTTGATTCTTTTATTTTGTATAATGATGGAAATATATAGGAATAAGTTTCCAATGAAAACACTGAGTTATGTCAGACAAAGGAATGCCAAACAGATAGCAGGGAACATGATAAACAAGATGAACCTTTATGGAATTTAGGTTTTGATGGGGCTGTTAGTAAAGAAGGACCAAGGGAAGGCGTATGGGCTACAAATTCACAAACTCGTCACTCAGAAGGCTATTCATATAGCTTAAATTTCCAATGTTCGAACAACATATCCGAGTATGAAAACTTAGGGTTACAACTTTTAAAGAAGCTAGGTGCTAAGTGAATTACAATACATGGAGATTCCGAACTGACAATTAAAAAAATTAAAGGGGAACATTCTACTAAACACCCAAGGATGAGGGCCTTTAGGAATGTTGTTTTTGATTTTTTTGAATCTTTCAATGAATATAGCCTATATGTGGTCCCTAGAGGTCAAAACATCCTAGCTGATGGTCTTGCTACTTCAGCTAGTACCTGCAAAATTCCATATCATCCTAGTCACCAATATACTGGTGAAGTAAAGAACAAACCTAATGTACCATACAATATTAGATACTGGCAAGTTTTTGGAAATAATGCATAAATTGAAATATTTTTGCAGTCAAAAGATGAGTTTGTGTATGCTAATATAGACACAAAAATTGACCTAGAAGATAGTGTACATAACAATGTGACTAAATGAGATTTGAAAGAAACAGATCAAGAAAAAGAAGAATAAGAAATTTTATAGTTGAAAGATAATGTTTTTCCTAAAGGATTAGCCCCCTTAGAAGAGTTGTCTGACTTTAATGACGTAGCCAAAAACCTAAAATCGAACCTAATGGAGCTGAATTTGAAGAATGTAACATTGGAAATGAACAAGAACCTAATATAATTAACTATCCAAATCTATACCCCATTCAGAAAGGATAAAGTACATATACTTTTTCAAAGAATTCATAGATGTGTTTGCATGGAGTTATGAGGATTTGAAATCCTATGAAACCAACATTATACAACATAAGGTTCCCTTAAAAGAAGATCACAAGCCTTTTAAGCAGAAATTAAGGAGAATCAACCCAATGCTAATGTATCCAATTGAAAAAGAGGTAAAAATAATGTGTGATTCCAAGATCATAGTGTCATTAAGATATTCTAAACGAGTGTCTAATCTAGTTCCAACTAGGAAAAAGACTCGAGAAATCAGACTTTGTATTGATTTCCGAAATATTAATAAAGCCTCTTTGAAATACAATTACCATTTGCCTAAGATGAATCTCATTTTGCAGAAGGTGGTTGGATCTAGTAGAATTTCTCTTTTAGATCGCTTTTCCAGTTACAATCAAGTCCTAATACACCCCGAAGATCAAGAAAATACAAAATTTACTACACCTTGGGGCACTTTCATGTATGCGAAGATGCCTTTTGGTCTAATGAATACAGGTGCCACTTTCCAAAGAGAAATGAAATTTACCTTTGTGGATGAAATGGGTCGATTTATAGTCATATATCTTGATGATATCACTGTTTTTTCGAAAACAAATGAGGAACATTTACTTCATCTGAGGGGGGTCTTCAAAAAATGTAGGAGATTTGATATTTCCCTGAACCCAAAGAAAACATTGTTTGGTTTACAAGAAGGAAAACTGTTGGGACATATCATTTCAAAGGAAGGAATCAAAATATATCCTAGTAGAATTGAAGCTATATTAAAAATAAATCCTCCTAGAAATGTAAAGGAAGTTCAATCTTTCATTGGCCAAATCAATTTTCCGAGGAGATTTATTCCTAATCTAACAGTGCTTCTAAAAAATATAACAAAAATGTTGAGAAAATATACAGAGGTAAAGTGGAACATTGAGGCTAAACAATCATTTGATAAAGTAAAACAAGCCTTAATTCAGGCTCCTATGTTGATTAGTCCTAATTTTAGAAAATATTTTTTGATTCTCTCATTTTCTTCTGAGCATACTATTGTTGCATTACTCTTACAAAATAATAATGAAGGACATGAACAACCTATTTATTTATTTAGTAAAGCCTTGAGATATGCTGCATTAAAATACAATATCATGGAAAAACAAGCTTTTGCCTTGGTAAAAGTAATAAAATATTTTAGAGTTTATATCCTCCATTCACATATAATTGCCTTTGTTCCAAATGATGTGGTAAAAGAAATACTAACCCAAAATGATCCTGATGGGAAAATAGGTAAATGGATTTCCATTATATTAGAATATGACATGGAAATCAAGCCTACCAAACTCATTAAAGGTCAGGGGTTAGCTAAATTGATGGCTAAATCTAATTTACATGCTTTGGATATAAATTTCTAGCTATACTCAACGAACCAGAAGAGCAGGCGACTCCATAGGTAGTAGAGGCTTTTGCTACCTCTCACTGGTATGAAAATCTTATTTTTGTTCTACATCATTTACAAGTCCTCCTGGTTTGGCCAAAACGAAAGCTAGATTTCTTAAACTCAAAGCCATGAAATTTTGTATTTTAAATATCAATTTGTATTGGAAAGATACTGGTGGAGTTTTACTACATTTCTTGTTGAGAGCTGAGAGAGATAAAGTGATGTCGGAATTTCATGAAGGAGATTATGATGGACACCTGTACTGGAAGACCATCGCCAACAAGATCCTAAGAGCAGGTTTTTATTGGCCAACCTTATTTGCTGATATCCAAAAGAAAGTTACCTCATGTCACAAATGCCAAATATTTGAAGGTAAAAGGAAACTACTACCTTTACCCTTAAAGCCCATATCAATTGAAACTCCTTTTTAGCACCGGGGTCTGGATTTTATAGGAGAAATTCACCCTTCCTCTTCTGCCCAACATAAGTGGATTCTTATAGGCACCGATTATTTTACCAAATGGATTGCAACTATACCTACTAGGCAAGCCTTTGATGTAGTAATCCTTAAATTCCTAGAGAATAATATTCTTTCAAGTTTTGGATGCCTTAGGAAAATCATTACAGATAATGCTACAACATTCAAATAAAAAATGATGGTGGCATTTTGCAACAATTATCAAATAACTTTGGGACATTCTATAACCTATTACCCTCAGGGAAATGGACTGGCAAAATCTTCCAACAAAAGTCTGGTTAATATTATAAAAAAATTGTTACAGGATAACAAGAAATCATGGCACAATAAGCTTGTAAATGCATTATGGGCAGACATGCTTACTACTAATAAGTCAATTGGCATGTATCCATACCAATTAGTTTATGGGATGGATGTTGTTTTTCCAACTTCACTGGGAATTCCTATTTTGAAAATGCTGCAAGAATTGGAGGTTGAACCAAATGACCTACAAAGAAGAATAATTCAGACAATTCACCTGCAACAGTCAAGAGAGGAAGTTCACAATAGAACTCAATTGATCTAGGAAACTATTAAGAATATATATGATAAAAGAACTAAGGCCGATAATTTTCAGATAGGAAATCATGTTTTGAAATGGGATTCAAGAAGAGAAGAAAAGGGAAAACATGGTAAATTTGATAATTTATGGATGGGACCTTACATAATCCATGCTTACAGGGGGAATAATGCATTTAGGACTTGTCAATGGTAGGATGTTGAAACATTATGTTTTTCAGTAATAGAAGAAATTCTCATCACATTCATTGTAGATACCATTTTATTTGTATGATTAAGGTAGCTTATGTCTGAAAGTTGAAACCCATGGAGAAGGCCCTGAGATTTTAATCATCTTTGCAACCATAACTACAACAACTACAAAAAATTAGAAGCAGGAAAACACTGAAGAGAAGGATTCAAGGCTACTAGTCTATTGTTCTTAACACATCACAAGGAGAGTGTCATCCCCAACTGGAGCCACTATTAGGGTTCTATGATTCATAGGATCAAATGATGATTGAATGTTTTCTTTCAGTATTTCCAATTGTAAATAATATTGTATATTGAGAATGATTTCCAAGAAAATATATAAATACAAATGAAAAATGAAAAGAGGGTATATATATAAAAATGAAAATGAAAAAGAAAAAGAAAAAGAAAAAGAAAAAGAAAAAGAAAAAGAAAAAAAGAAATGATAAAAGAACCCCAAAGAAAAGGAAAAAATGTGAAAGTGATGCTAGTTGAAGTGCCACTGGTTGTACAATAACTTTTGAAGAATAAATTCATGAAATTGTGTGCAACTTATTCAATATGCCACAATCCTTTTTCTTGTTTGAAACATACTGCTTAATCATGTTCCAAAAATTTTCAATTTATGTCAATTAGCTTAGAATGAATAATTTAGCCAAACAATGTGATATTGATTAAGATTATATTAGGTATATTAGATGAAGAAATTAATCCAACAATGTAATCTAGATTAATGCAATTGTTAGATTAGTTTTTTGAATAGGTGTTTTTAGCCCTTTAAATTGAAAAATAAACAAGGGTTTCCACTCCTAAAGGCACCCTAATTAGTTTTAGTTAGATTATCTTAAGGGGAAATTTGAATTTATCATAAAAAGTGCCATATGCGGTATTTTTGGTCCAAAGTCTGGAATTTATTATAAATTATATGCACGAAAACATATTTTTGTTATTAGCATTTAAACAACGCACATGTTCCCGCTCCCGATGGCATTATATTTTTGATCGGATGACTCCCAAGCCTTTTCGGCCCCCCACCATGTCTCCCTTTATCGATATTGGGGGGGGGGGGGGCCCGAAAAAGATAGTTTTCCCCCGCCAGGTCCCGCCGTTACGTGTTCCCTCTCACACCATTTTACACCCCCCTCACTTACCACTTACTGCTCATGCTCCCCTTTGAAAATCGCATAGCCCTTACTCCCTTCTCACTAACGGTCCTGCTTCTTTTTCCGCCTATCACTTGGCACCATGTCAACTAACCGTTACACCCTCCCACTATGGTTTTCCCGTTGCAGAGTAAATATTCCCCTAAATAATAGTAACATCTAACAGTCCCAATCCATCTCCAACTTATAAATCCCTACAGTCACCTTCGATCACTTTCTTTCTTCATTCTCACATTCTCTTACTCGTATTAATTCGATCTTTGTTTTTCCTCGTACACAATTCATTGCTGACAGAGTAATAGTGTGCAAGTTAGTTTCCCACACAATTGGCACTGTCATCCTCTGTAATTTCACCTTGTAATCACAATGGCCCCCAAAACAGAAACTGACGCCACTGTGATAAACCCGATGCTTTCTCCCTCTGTGGATTTAGAACACATTCTCTTAGCCGACAAAGACTACAAACTTTCCGAAACACAGTGTGAATTCAACCTTTTTGAATTACACTATTGGTTTTAGGACACCTATCTAGACTAGTCTGATGAGATTAGGCTTCGGTAGTCTAGATTACCCCTGTTCATCTTTCCCCAATCCTATTATTTCCCTGAATTTTTCCTGATATGCCGAGCCTCTTACCTCTCAAGCAAAAGAACCATCATATCCCCTAATGGTGAAATCCTTTTCTCCATTATCCTTGAGAGTATAAATTAGATGTTGCAGATCCTACACAATGAGTCCCTGACTCCCTTCTTAATTGATTCTCTCAAAGAGATTTACCAAAATCTCACTTTTCCCCAGAGAGCCAGAATTTTTGAAGTCTTCCTACCAGAAGATTCTCAATTGCCTAATAAAAACCCACCTTATCCTTCTTCTATTTTCCCCCAAAGGACCAAACATATCATCTCTATCTTGTCTTGTTTACTTGGATATTACTCATATGAATGGGTAGATGAGCCTATTTTAGGATTTCTATCCACCCTGTCCATAATAGAAGGAATTTTGAGTCATTTTTTACTATGGTCACTTTCTTGCAGATGCCATACATGAACAATTCCTTGAGTTCTAACTGAAGGAATGTTAAGATACTCTTCTATTCTTATGTATATGCTTCTTTATTATAGACATACAAGTTTACTTTTGTAGTTCAGAAACTCAATCAACAGGGTGAACCTCAGCCCATAATCTTTTGGACCTCAATTATCAGAAATCATTCACATGAGTACAAGTTTAAAGACTTTATTGACCAGTTCATATATCCAACAACTTGTTTGCTAAGTGGCCAACAAATTTCGAGGATCAACAAAGACATTCAAAAGGTGTTACATCTCAGTGAATAGGTGAAGACAAGAGATTGGTATTTATACCAAAATTATAAAGAGATCAGGGTTTATGGCTCCGAGATGCCACCCTATAAACGACTAAAATACCTTCCTATGAGGATATTTGCCTTAGAATACATCAAGAAAATAATCCAATCAGATAACATTCATTTTGTGGCAGCCAAGAAGGAGTCCCAGTTCAGAATCAAAACATAGATAAGCCATTTATCTGTAATAGTAGATCAACGGGGGAGGAAGTAGACCTCCTTCTAAAACAAATGAATTTTCCCCTTAGTTTCACATGGTCTTAAGATCCCTTTGTGATAATTTCTAAACTAACGTTGGAGTAGAAGACAACCCCCTATGTACATACCCAAAGACCAAAGGTTGAGAAATATAGACATCAAAAGGATTGGGTAGAGAACACATTGCAGGAGGTTGATGAGAAGGTGATGTCTAGAACCGCTTCAAATACTCCTACCCCTAGAGAGAAAAATGAGCAAAGGAAAAGAGAAGATGATTCTTCTCCAGTCACATAAGTCTCAGCAAATGAATTCAAGATCTATTCCAAGAAAGTAAAAACAAGATCCAAGGTAGATTTCCCACCAGTGGAGGAAACACATGGTATTATAGTACTCTCTGGCCTTCATGCTTTAAAGTTTGGTAGCAGTACCACTAATTCTCCATCATCCTCAACCACTAAAGAAAATCAAGCCACAACACCTCACACACCAGAGTCATTTAGATAACAAATACAACTAGATATATTTCAATGGTATAAAGAAATCAAATAGAGTAATGAAACCCTCCATGACAAAATTTATACTCAATTAAGGAAATAGTCTTCCTCGATTCAACACAGGCTCATTTCAGCCTATGATATAGAGAAAGGGAGAATTCATATGGAATTCTTGCAAGCTTAAGTACCTCAACCTAAATCAACAGCTGGTTCCAAGCATATCACAGTTGAGTTTGAGGAAAAATATGTCCATCCTTTGGATCAGATGGACATGCACAAGAAAACAATAGAGATGGTGTATTCAACTTTCACACAGATTTCCATTACTACTTCCAAGCTGCAACTATCTTTGAACAATGTTCAATCATAACTCAAACTGGAGAAAATTTCCTCTCTAGCCAAAGATAATAGAATCAAATTTTTAGAGAAGATGGTGATCAAAGCAGGCTTTGATCCAAGTCATTCAAAGGCCATGGAAGAGATTCTTAAGAAGAAGAATGCTGCTATAGCATCCATGAGAAAGAAATTGAAGCTCCTTGCCATTGAAGATCCTAAGGCAAAGGAGTTAGGAGAAACAGAAATACAAAAAGAGGAAATGCTGAAGCTACTGGTGGAACAAAGTGCACAGATTAAAGATATGGAGGCTGAGATGGATAAACTAATGAAAGAAAAGGATCATAATTCTCATCTCACTATGGTTCCTCTTGATGCAGTTCTTATTGCATCACTACTTCAAATAGACATTACACATCAGCTACAATTGCAGGAGCATCCACCTCTAGAAGACCCCCTACTTCAACTACAAATGATTCAATCAAACTGGCCCAATGAATGGACAGGACTGGATCAAGTTCTAAAAACAGTGTCTACAGGGTAAGATAGTAGAGTTACTTCAGATCTCAAGGCTGGATGGTGAAGTGGTTTTCAATCAGATCCAAAGAGAAATTAAGGGTTCCTTACGCCGGATTATGAAGAAAATGAAAGAGGTCAACCAGGATGGGAGAGGAATTAAGGATTCTCAGATCCGGATATTAGAGAAAACATGTAAATGATTAACTGTTGAAAACAGAGTGTACTTAAACAAATTCTGAGATAAATTTACAGTTAATTAATTCAACTTTAGATAACATTTAAGTTTGTGAAAAACATAGGAAAATAACAAATTGACAAAGAAATACTTCACTGTAACAGCTCTACACATGAATCATGTAATGCAATCTCTTTATTACTTGTTCTAGTCTGCTGACTTGAAAATTGGTACAATAACCCTTATGTTTATGATCAAAATAAATTTACAAATGCATAGAAATCAACACTCAATACATCGATTTATGAAGTATTTATACAAAAATAAGTTACAAAATATCCCAAGCTGTCTTGGGAACTAATCTAGGAGAAAGAAATATCTTCATGCAAGAAGATAGAGACAGTTATTGAACTGTTGTTTGATGTCCTTGTTTATTAGGTTGTGTTCTCTTTAATCTTTGATATTTTGCCTTTTAATCTCTGCTTTGATGTTTGGTCTTCATGCTGGATGTTCTATTTACTCTGGCCTTTCAACTGATACACTTTCATCTGATACACTTTGACCTGGCTGACTTGTCATTATCCTTTTATTGTGCCCTTTTACTCTTACTACATATTTTTACTTTTTGACTTTCTACAGTAAGTCATTTAATTTCTCCCATGTTTTAGCATCTAGTAATTAGATATTGACCATCTGCCTATAAATATCATCTGCCTCTATATACTTGGTAAAAGTAGGCTTATTCACAAAAAGATGTTTTACCTTATGCTGGAGGTAAAACAAATTCTCAAAAGTTTGGTACAAGACCTTGCCAGTAGGTATGCCCTTCATGGATGAAGTATTCACTTGATCTCTGGCTACTCTGATTTTTCTATTGTAGTCCTCATGTGTCATCAACTTATCATTTATTACCAAGGGATTTGGTAAACCCTTTTGCCTCAAAATTTCAAATTTAACCATGAACCTGTCAATGGCTAGTTGCATGGTTTTGTAGAATTTCCCACTTTATATCAATAGATTATGCAATATACTAAAGCAAAATACAAGATCTAATTCTACAACAAACTTTGTGGAAGCTTAATCGAATATGAGCAAGATCAAATAGAACACATATAACAGATGAAGAGAAATCAATCACACATGAACACAGAAGAATACTCTGGGGAAAGCCTTAGCTAAAAACCTCGATCTTTGTATTATCATACAAGTGGAAATATGTTAAAATTACACAAAGAATCAACTCACAAGTTATCCTGCTCTCTGCACCATTTAACAATACAGTTCATAGGCTGACTAGACACAAGATATGCCTTCCCTCAACCCTCGAAGCCTCCCATTTCCTTGCACAGTTTTCCTTGGGGTCCAATGCTGCCACCTATGTGAATTGGCCTCATCACACAACCATTAACCTCAATAGTAACTGTGCAATCTCCAAGGAATGAATTCCTTCTGCATGCAAGAGATATCCTCCAAGGAATATTCCTGCAATTGATAGTACATTGTCTCATCACATGATCTCAACTGGATCTCTGACTTAACTGACATGCATGAGTTATTTATGAGAGAATATTCAGTTATCTGAAGTGCAGCAGTTACATGCATGCGTGCATTAACTAACTTAACTCGCAATTAGTCCAACATGTTAGTGTCAGTCTTTCCAACCTTCCTCCAATGATCAAATATGCTCTTACAAAGTGGTCTTAGAATGTTAAGGTCAAATTTTGTCATTTCAGTGAGTCTTCAAGCAAAATTTGGTCACTAGGCATTAGGTCTAGGGTTTGCTTTCACTCCTTTCAAAATTGTCCGAATGTCAGTCTATGTCACTATTCAGCTGAGTCTATCATCATTCATAGGGTTTTCATCATCATGTCAGGTTCCATTGGGTCATTTCACACCTTGTTCATGCTTCAGTTGCGCCTAGGTAAGGTCATTTCCCTCTCCTAGGGTTTTGGAGGCAATTTCTCTTTGATGGCCAAATCATCAGCAAAACTTGTATCCAGATGTTCATACACCTTCCCCTATCCTTCATATACCTTATTAAACATTTCTCATCACTGAGATCCCCCAAATTCTTCATTTTTGCACAAACCCTAGTTTCTTGCCACAACCTGGCAATTTTCTAGGTTGGGCATGTGTTTTGCCCTTTTGGACCCCTTCCCCTCACTCGATCTCCAAGATTCCACTTTCCCCTACTTCCTAACATCCCTCCCCACTTCCAAAAATTTCCCCAAGAATTTAGAAGCCCTTTATCACCTTCATTTCACTTCATTTCACTTCATTTCGATAAAATTCCTTGTTTCACACATCGGGATAAGCTTCAATCAAAAGATGTTTCAGAGCAATAAAAGATGAATTTTGGAAGACGGAGAGAGGTTTTTGTCCACAACAGGCCAAGAAAGAAAAAACTCCCTCACTTTTTACACAGGTATCATGGTTTTAGAGAAATGTCAAAAATACCGTTGCCTCAGGAGAATTGAATGCACCTCTGGAGTGACCTTGGGAAAATCAAGATTTCTCCTAGCATGGTTGGCCAAATGAATTTTGTGATGAGTCAAATGATAGATAGACACAAAGATATTTCCAATTTGCTATCATGAGCTCAATTTGGAGTTGAGGAAGACATTCAAATGTTGATTGCAACAGCGCTCTGCCTTGAGGCAGCCTCATTTGGGACATTTTGACCAGTCTTGGGAGATTTGATTTTTGACAAGGAAAATGAACTCCAAATTGAAAAATTCCAGTTGGGTTAGAAATTAGACTCAAATACCTTTCCAACAAACTATCCTGCACCTGACTTTGACATCGGGAAGGCCTCCAAAAGCCTCTTGAAAAATGCACTATGTAGCTAGGTGTGCGCTACACACTGGGCAGTGCGCTACGCATTGGGCCTCAATGGCCAGTGTAAAATAACAAAGGCGCTACACATACAGGTGTGCGCTATGCATTGGGTTTGGGCGCTACCCACTCATTCCAGCATCAAATTTATGTGCCCAGATCATGTCTAATCACCTCCAAAGCTGCAAATTCAGTTTATGAGCAGGAGGTAGAAGCTGACCGGGAGACTTGGCTCTAGAGGGTCAAAATTCACTTAGAGAAGTTTTTGGAAAAGGCTAATAGAGATGAAGATATGCTTCGACACATGAAGACTCACTATTGGGCTCACATGCATGTTTGCAAAGCGAGAATGAAGGTCCTCAAAGGGCGTCTGAGCAAAGCACAAAAACAATGCAAAAGGCCTGATCTGCTTCGAGTTTTGGCCGAGGCTTCACTAGTTGAGCATGATACATGATGGAGGGTCTTCACTCCAATTTTGGGCACATTTGGAGAAAATTTTTTCATTTCAAAAATTTTGGCTTGAGAAACAGGTTTTTGGGTTCTACGCGTAGCGCGCTACCCTGAAGATTGGGAGGTCCAATTGACAAATGGCTTGTAGTTTTGGATTTTTCATGAAGAAATACAGATGTTCAGCCATTTCCGAAGCATTTCATTGAGATCTGGATGGTCAAAATGTCCAAAAACATCATGAAAACCACCTTGCTGCCACCTTTTCCAACTGTAGGAAGTACCTATGGGAGAATTCAGTTTTGAGGGGGAAAATGAGCTCCAAATTGGAGAATTCCACTTGGGTTGGAAAGTAGACATCCAGGGCTTTCCAACGAGCTATCATGAGCTCAATTTGGATGTCTTGAAGTGCCCCAAAAACAGGCTCAAATGTGCGCTAGGCATAGGGATCAGGGGCGCTACGCATACAGTTTTTGGTCCAGTTTTCATTCTTCAGCTCAAAATTTCGGCTAGTCATGACTAGTTTCACCTCTTGATGTGATTTTTGACCCAGATTGATGTAATTTAATTTACATGATGTAAATTTGGTGCTTATTTACCTATTCTAGAGGATTCATCCACAAAATAGCAAAAATTTAATGTAATGAATTAGTTTCCTAGCATATAGGGGTTAGTTGTTTGACTACCTAGATTTCAGTTCCCTGTTTAGAATTGGTTGAAACTACTCCTAGAAGGAGGAGCTCAACCCCTAGAGGTTAGGGAATGGGTTATCTTGGTCTATATTATGTAAATTTTCAGTCAGTAGGAGAGGTTGGACTCTTGGGATAACTTTGAGACTATATTGTACATATCTTATCAACATTTTTTGGCAAAGGAAAGACCAGGGTTTTGCAGCACTATTTTGGATCCATGTGGCTCTATGTGTTGATGGTGTGTTTATCTCAGTACTTGTAATTTGTGTATGTGCATCATTATCTCTATTGAATCTTCTCTTATTAAGCAAATGAAGTGTTAAGGTAGAATCCATGAAATTGCTATGCTCTGCCTTTAAATTTGTTTAATATTCTATGTTTTCTTCAGTTTAAGGAGAATCCTTGAGATCCCTTGCTCTCCTTAGCCTCTCACCGGTCTGATATATCCATCTCACTTGCCTTAAGGCATCAAAACAATTGCCTATCTTGCCCCAAGTGGACCTCTGCAAAAACTATGCCTCATCCCCGCACCCAAAATTGCCTTTCCCTTGATTTCAACAAAATCATAAAAAATCAATCCTAAACTCTTTGTACTTAATACCTAGCCTAAAATCAGTCATCAATTTGGTCATCTATAGCCTTTTTGATTACCTTTTGCCGAGTTTGACCCGGAGAGAGCCCTCTCCTGTCCTCGTAGGGCTAGCTACGAGGCTGAGCGTGGTTTGATGTGGCCTTGAGTCTTGCCTTATTTCAGCCTAAGGCAGATTTGAGCGCTAACACAACAAACTATTTGAACTAATCTAACTGGACTTAACTCAGATAATTGAGCTAACTAATTACAACTCAAAGTACAACTCATCCTGATCTTCTTTAATCAAGGGATAACTTCCTCAATCAATGGAGAAACGGTGGCATGTATTCACCTAGACTTCATGTTTGATTTTCTACAACTAATTAACTCAAGATGAATTAATTAATTATTTTACAAACAGTTGATAAGATCAAATTCGAATTTTACTTCTCTATTTTAGTTTAGGGACTAACTAAAATAGGAAGGTATCCCAAAATGCTATTTATTGCAGTGCTATTTTTAGCACTTCTATTTTAGCATTTCTTGTTGGTGTTTTCAACACTCCCTCTCAACAAGAAAGGGATTATCTGTAACCTCAATCATGTCTCTGTGTAACTCGAACTTACATTTTGACAATGCATTCATCAAAATATCTGCATCTTGTTCCTCAGTCGAAACATACAACAACAACATGATCCTCTTGACCACACAGTCTCGAAGATGGTGAGACCGGATATCAATGTGCTTGGACCTGTCATGAAAAACTAGATTCTCAGAGAGTTTGATACAACTCTGGTTGTCACAGTAGATCATAGTTGTATCCATCCTCTGACCAAACAATCCCACTAGGATCTTCCGCATCCAAATGGCCTCACATGCAGCTTGACTAGCAACCATGTTTTCAGCCTCTGTTGAGCTAAGTGCAACTGATATCTGTTTCATGTCGTACCAAGAAACTACAATTGAACCAAGGTTGAAAGATTCCTCCAGAGAATCTCTTCTGGTCTGATGAACTCCCTGCCCAATCCACATCTCTAAAGCCCTGAAGCTTCACTCCCTCTATTCGTCTGTACCACAATCCATACTGAGATGTGCCTCTGAGGTATCTCAGTACATGCTTCGCTACCTTCCAAAACAACTTGGTAAGCTGAACCATAGCTTGACTCAGCTAGTTCATAGCAAAGCATAAGTCTAGTTGTGTGTTCACCAGATACATAAGTAAACCCACAAGCTACCAATAAACAATAACAGTTACTACCTCACCTAAAGTAGCATCCTCCTTCCTCCAGTTCCCAGCTAGAGGAGTCTGCATGGGCTTTCAATTCTCCATGTTAAAGCGCCTGAATATATCATTGGCATACTTGCCTTGAGACACAAATACTTCACCATATTTCTACCACACCTCCATGCCTAGAAAGTAGTGCATAAGACCCATGTATTTCATTTCGAACTCTCTTGCAAGGTCCTCCTTGCAAGACTAGATCAGCTGATCATCACTTGTCAAAATCAGATCATCAACATAAAGAAAAATGATCAATGGCTTACCTTCTACCATGATGTGGTAAAGGTTCACATTTGCTTCACTCTTGGTGAAGCCAAACCCGGTGAAATAGTTGTCGATCCTAGTGTACCAAGCACGGGGTGCTTGCTTTAGCCCATACAAAGCCCTCTTGAGTCGGTACACATGCGACTCACAATTGAAGGTATCGAAACCCTTTGGCTGCTAAATGTACACCTCCTCCTCAATCTTCCCATTGAGGAATGTTGTCTTCATGTCCATCTGATGGATCCTCCAACACATCTGAGCTGATAGTGCCAACACCGCTCTGATGGATGAGTACCTTGCTACAGGAGCAAAGGTCTCATCGTAGTCGATCCCCTCGACCTATGATAAACCACGGGAAACAAACCTTGCCTTATGTTTCTCAACACATCCATCAACTGCCTGCTTTACCTTGTAAATCCATCTGAAACTCACCATTGACTTGTCCTGAGGTCTTGGGACAACATCCCAAACATAGTTCCAAACAATGGAGTCATACTCTTCCACCATTGCATCAACCCACTGGTTGTTGCAGTACCTCCTCGAATGAAGAAGGCTTGGACTCTACACACTCCCCAACTAGGGCCATGTAACCAGTGTACCGCTCACGCGACCTCATTTGTCTGCCTTGAGAAGATGGTTGTCCCACATTCTCCCATGCATCTAGCATCAACCTGCCAGCTTCCCTTGAGTGTTTCTTCCCATCTCTAGAAGTCTTAGCATGAGTGGATGTATCCACTCCCAGATCCTCTGCATGCGGCTGCTCCGCATCAATCTGAGGCTCCTGCTCCTTAGGAACTGAAATTTCCTCTTCTCCATGAAACTTGAGCTCCCTCTCAAGTGATACTCGCATGGCTTTCTTCTCGTCGAAATTCAAATCCATGTGTACCACTATCCTTTGAATGGTAGGCAGGTACACCCGATAGTTGTGGGGTGTATCCATGTACCCCACAAGTATTCCCAACTCAGCTGTTGGATCTAGCTTCTTCCAAGCATCTTTGGTCACATCGTAGTAAACCGATGATCCAAATATTCGAAAGTGACTCACATCTGGTCGCTTCCTGGAAAAGGCCTCCATAGGTTCACTGATCTGTGGAGTTGCCATCTCTTCCTGATCATCAAGGGCACCAATGAAATTTATATCTAGGGCCTAACAGTTCGATTCAACCATGAGTTTTGCTAAACCTTGGCCTTTGATAAGTTTTGTAGGCTTTATTTCTATGTCATACTCCAAAATAGTGGCAATCCATTTGCCTCTCTTCCCTTCAGGCCCATTTGGTGTCAAAATGTCCTTTACTACTAAATTTGGAAAGTAAGCAATGATGTGTGAATACAAGATGTATACCCTAAAATCTTTAGTAGATTTCACTAAAGTTAATGCTTGTTTTTCCATTATGTTGTATTTTAGTGTTGCATCTCTTAAAGATTTGTTGAAAAATGAAATGGGTTGTTCATATACTTGATCATTCTTTTGCAAAAGAAAAAATTATAAAGTATTTTTGAAAGTCAGGACTTATAAGGACTTGAGTTTTGGTAAGAGCTTGTTTGATGGCCTCAAAAGATTGTTTAGCTTCCACTGTCCATTTAAGTTTTGAATCTTTCCTTAACATGTTATTTAGTTCTCTAATCAATTCTGCTAAATTTGAAATGAATCTCCTAAGAAAATTTATTTTGCCTTAAAATGACTGTAATTCTTTGATGTTTCTAGGATAGGTGATGGTCAAGATTGCCTCTATTCTAGTAGGATCTATTCTAATTCAATCTTTAGATATTATATGTCCCAAAAGTTTACCTTCTTCTAAACCAAAGAGTGCCTTTTTGGGATTTAAGGAAATCCCAATTCTTCTGCATTTAATGGAAACTCTTCTCAGGTGACCTAGATGTTCATTGTCAGATTTAGAAAAGAGTGTGATGTCATCTTGGTAAACAACTAGGAAGTCATGGATTTCTTTAGCAAAATCTATATCCATAGCTCTTTGAAGTGTTGCTCCTGCATTCATTAATCTAAAAGGCATTTTCAAATACATGAAAGTACCCCAACGAGTAGTAAATGCATTTTTTGCATGGTCCTCTGGTTGAACTAAGATTTGGTTGTATCCAGAAAATCCATAAAGCAATGAAATTTTGGATGAACCTACTACCCTTTGAAGAATATGGTCCATTTTTGGGAGAGGATAGTTATCTTTCAATGAGACTTTGTTTAGATTTCTAAAATCAACGCAGAGTTTGATTTCTCTTATTTTCTTCCTAGTAGTGACTAAGTTTGAGACCCAATATGAATATCTAATGGGAGCTATGATTTGGACATCATACATTCTCTTTACTTCCTTCTCAATATATAGCATAAAAACTGGATTAATTCTCCTAAGTTTTTGTTTAAAAGGTTTATGATCTTCTTTGATAGATATCTTGTGTTGAATTATGCTGGTGTCATAAGACTTTAGGTCTTCATAACTCCATGCAAATACATCTTGAAACTCTTTAAACAGATTTATCTATTTAACCTTTTCATCTAGAGGTAAGGCTTTTGATATTTTAATGAGTTTAGGTTTTTCTTCAGTTCCTATGTTACATTCTTCTATATCTGCTCTTAAAGGATCAATTTTTGGTTTCCTAGCTACATCATTTGAATCAAAAAAATCTTCTAGCGGGACTAATCCCTTATGCAAAAACTTATTTTCAAGGTTTAGAATTTCAGAATCATCATTCATTATCTCTTCTATTTCTACATTTTCTAAGTTATATACTTCTAGTTTAGTGAAATTAGTGGGTTTACCTATATCTAAAATATTTACATCTATCCCACTATCTACGTCATTGTCTACTGTACAATCTGTATCTATATTACAATTTAGAAACTCACCTTCAGCATTCATGAAATCATAAATTTGAGAATCCTGTGAGAAAATCTACCAATATTTCAAAAATTTTAGGTATGACAGGCCTATGTCTCATTTCTGCAATATACTGGTGGTTGGGCTGAAAAGGTAGTTTGCAGGTACTAGAAAAAGTGGCCAAACTGTGGGCTTGCATATTCTGTTTCCTAGGAATGCCAACAAAGTTTATGTCTAGAAGGTATTTGATCAAATCTAGGACAATCTCTCTATATTAGCTTAATCTGGGATTAATTACAGAGTATTCACCTTTGATTTGTTTAATAATCAATTTTGAGTCTCCCATTATAGAAACTCTCTTAGCTCCAAGTTTTCTAACCATTTGTAATCCTAAGATTAGAGATTCATATTCTACCATGTTATTTGTGCATTTAAAATTAACCTAAATGCATGGCCCTCAGAATGATTATTCCCCATGTTGTGAATCCACACTCCTGCACCTTCTCCTAGTCTATTCACAGATCCATCAAAATCCAAATGCCATAGTGATTCATAAAAAATGTTTTCATTGTCAGGTGTTTTGTATTTTTGTTCTACAGTTGTGATTTCCTTTTTGTCTTGGTCTAAATTGTACAAGATGAAGGAGTCCATATCAGAATGCATTGAGTATATAGGGAAATTTTGTGGTTTTTCTGCACTGTTCACCATGTATTTCATCAAGGTCTCTCTATAAATTTTTCTTTGTTGACCAAAAACAAAGATGGTGGCATATGACATATCTACTTGTAAATATCCTTGCAATTTTTCTCCCCATGAGCGGGATAACAACATTCCATATTTGGGTGGGATGTCAACAACTACTATGTCCATCACGATACTCTTTGCTAGGCACTGGAGTAGAGTCACACACAAATCCTTGATTAGGCCGAGGCATTTAACTTGGCTAGAGTCAAAGGAAAATAGATCCTTATATGGTCTGGTGATATTTAAGTTTAGTCTCTCCGTGATTGCCTTTGGCATTAAGTTATGGGATGCCCCTGAGTCTAGCATAGCATTATGTAATATCTTGTCATGAATGTTCAAACTAGTGTAGAAAGGAGGGATACCCCCTTGCTGATGGGTGTCATTTACCTCAGGGACAAACAATAACTCAGGTTGATCATCATTCAAATTCACAACATCTTCCCCTTCACCTATATTCAATGTTTGAGTGATCTGTGATCTATATGATTCAATTTTCACTAGCTCAGTCAAAGGGACTAATATTTTCATTTTTTGCTATCTCAGTTTTAATGTTGAAAGAAAATTGAGTTTTTCTTGATTGTATGATATCCTCCTTAGCAAATGTAGTCTGTGTTTTTTTTTTGTTTTGTTTTGTTTTGTTTTGTTTTTTTTTTTTTTTTTTTTTTTTTTTTTTTTTTTTTTTTTTTTTGTTTTTTTTGTTTTTTGTTTTTTGTTTTTTGTTTTTTGTTTTTTGTTTTTTGTTTTTTGTTTTTTGTTTTTTGTTTTTTTTTCCAGTGTTAGGCACTTTGGTCTATGTTTCAACGGTTTTGTTTTGAATTCTCTTATTTTGAATGTTCTAAGTAATTGTTTCAGCGTGAGTTTCATATGAAGTTATATCTATAATTTTTGGACTAGAAGTCTCTTGAGTTCCCCTAGGGAGGATTTGCAGGATTTTGGTTACAGGAGCTTCTGCTATCTTTTTAGTTTGGGTCTGAATTGATCTCTTAGTGGGGATTTCATTGTTCTTTTTACTTCTTAGGCTATACTGTTTGTGAACCTCATATATGGCAGATTCATAACCTTGTTTAAAGTCAAAGGACTCCCCAGATTCTAATTTCAATTGTTGTAGCATGTACAATTCTTGTTCTTCTTGAGTAAGAAAAATAACATCTTCATTTTTTATTCCTAATAAGTTTATATGGGTTACATCCTCTCCTTTGTGGCTTTGTGAACCCTCAGCATAGTTTTCCTGGAAGGGTGGTCTAATTTGTTGATATGGTATTGCATTATTTCTAGTGTTAGGATTCTTCATGAAGTTGGGGTTTCTTATTGGGGGTGGTTGTTGGTTCTCCCACTGAGTTTTTCTTTCCATGTTTTCTAATCTATCCATTATTATTTCTACACTCTTTGCTAAACTGTCTATTTTACCATCAGAAGTGGGAGTTTCCTCTTTAATGACAACTCTATTTTCATTTCACAATCTAGCTTTCTTAGCTAATAGATTGGCTTCCAAACTAACAACATTACTTTGCATTTGCTCCAATGTTTTAGGGTTTCTTTCCCTTAACTGGTATGACATATCAGTGTCAAAACCATCAGGGAATTTGATTAATGTTAGATCTGGTGGAGGCTTAAGATTAGTAGGGAGTGCATTCTAGATGTTATTGAACCTAGTACAATAATCCTGAAATGACACATGACGAGCCTTCTAACATTATCATATTCAAAAAGTATTTTCAAAGGGTTTTTCTTTCTCTCCCATCTATCAATAAATAATCTATGAAAATTAGTTAAGTCTGCAATATGATTAGCATGTAAAGATTTGAACCATTTCTTAACATCCTTAGTTAATGTTTAGGCAAAAAACCTCATTTGGACATTAGATTCATCAATATCATGCAACTCAAAATAGGCATTCATTTTGTTCACATGTTGTTGGGTAGTATACTGACCAGTAGCATCAAACAAAAAGATTTTTCTTTGATAATCTTGGGGCATGGCATGGAGTTGTGCTGGTAAAACCAAAGGTGCATATATGTCCACCATGGCTGAGATTCCAACTTGACTAGGGGGTAAAGTGCTCGTAGTTGAGGTAGGGATTGAAATAGATGGAGATGAATTAGATGAGGATGAGGAGTTTGGTTGGATAGTGTTATGCCCCTATAACAATTGGTGTCATATATCATGATTGACTTGTTGAGTTTTGTAATATGTTCATACCTTTACTTGTTGCAAAGGTTTTCCATATTTGTAAAAAAACAAAAAATTTAAAAAATGTAAGGGTATACCCTAAAAGAAAAATCAAAGGGTGAAAAGAATAAAAAGATGGTCGAAAAATGAAAGAAAATGAACCCCAACAAAAAGAAAAGACCAGGAAAGTGTGCAAGTCTAAATGCCACTACTTTTTTACTATTGTAGAATAAACAATTGTGTGCAGCTTGTCACTTATGACACAATTTATGAAGTATCAAACAGTTTAAGCTTGGCTAATTCATTTTTCAATTTCATGTTGTAGAAATAGAGAATAAAGATTTGACCAAAGAATGTAATCTTGGCATATAAGTAGATAGGTAGAGTGAATAAAAAGAGCTCAACAGTTTAATCTGATCCCTTGGATGTAATAAGTGTAGACTTAGATAGGCATCACCATGTAAAAGAAAAGAAAGTTTTATAAGGGTTTGCCAGTCTAAGTGTACCCTAAAAAAGAAGTGAAAATGCTAGGTTAAATAGATAGGGTAGGTAGATGATGGTTGCAGAATAATACGTGGTGAATGATAAGTTTAAATGTGTAAATCTTTTACTTTCATCACAAGGCAAAAGCATGCATCACATGAAAGACACATCTAGCAAGCAAAGCAAAAAATAATTAACTTCCCTACTCATTTTTTTTAAATTTTCACTAATTTCCCCTAAGCGTCAAAGTATCTGTTGAATTAGAGGGGCTCAGAGCATTTCTATGACTTTTGGAGGGACCAGACCCTCGGCCCAATAATCTATAATACCTCAAGCACTTAATCCCATTCATCAGTGATCACACCCCTTCATAAATCATTCATTCCCTTTATAAAATTTTCCTAAGTCAAATCCTATTTTACTTAGGGAAATTAAAATAATTTTCATAAAAACCATCATTTTTCACTTAGCCTAAGTTTTAAACATATACATGAAAAGGGTTCAAACTTAGCGCGCACTCCACAAAATCATATTAAATTTTAACTTACATTATTATTTAATTTCCCAATATAAACATTACCCATTCCCGTATTACTATAACTATGCAAAATCCCCAAATTCATATATATCCCGCCCCTCGGTTAAATATAACCATAATAGAGTTAATAATTGGGATTAATTAGCTAAAATGTAAATAATTAAGAACCGCGACCCCCGTCATATTAAGTGAGGATTAATTAATAACTCAACGACCAATCCTGCTGCTCCATATGTAATTAAAAAACCTTTAATTATGTTGGGCCCACCCTCATTAACTTTTCGACACCTGACCTCCCCGATAGTCGTCCGATCGGATCCCTCAGATCTGACGGTTGTCGTGCATATCACACAACCCTCTGTGACCGAAAATTAGCACGCGATCACGAGCGGTTTTGCAAACAGTTCCATCACCACGCATCTCTCATCGCATGGAATCACTCGGTCTAGCCCAAATACCACCTCCCCTCCATTAGCGGTGCAATGAAAGCCGCCTACCACCTCCTGCTAACGACAAAACATCAAATCTTCCTCTCGCTGATGCCACCTGTCTAAATCCCGAAACCCGCCAAATTTTTTTACTTGTATAAAAAAAAAAGTAATCATTTTGTCGTCCTACTCTGCAAACACATACATCCATGAAAATTGAACATCGAATTTAACCATCTACCACCTCCCGCTAACGAAAAAACATCAAATCTTCCTTCTGCCGATGCCACCTGTCTAAATCCCGAAACCCGCCAATTTTTTTTACTTTGTATAAAAAACAAAAGTAATCATTTTTTCGTCCTAATTTGCGAATACATACATCCAAGCAAACTGAACATCGAAGTTAACCAGTGCGTGCACCCAACCGCTAACCGCCTTCAAAACTTGCAGTCAATGCTGCTCAGAGTCCACCATTCACACCTAGTCTACCTGCATTCCATTGCCCGTCCCTAAAAATAGGTATTTACCAATTCCCATCAAGAATTCCTGTGAATACTTGCTTTCTCTGCAATTAATTGAAAAGAACCCCGAATTTTACCATAATTAAGTTGCTACACTTGAAATTCAAGTTCCCCAGGCCCTCTACTTTCACCAATTTCTTATAAAAACCCAAGTGTCTTATCTGAATCTACAAGAACCAGAATGGAAACCCTGTTGCCTTAAATATTGCACCTATCAGAACCCCTCACTGTGATTTAGATTATCTACCTTTAGCAAATAAACATTTTCAAATAAAAGATTTGAATACTGATAGAAACCATCTGAAAGTATTTTGCCAATACGGAGATAATCACTTAAATGTCTATGATTCCATAGGACTGTGGGAATCAAATCTCCCAATGTATTTTCTCCCCTCTGTGCGTATTTTCCCTGAAATTATCCATCAGTGTCATGCCAAGTATGATCCCAACCTCAGAGCAGTAATGTCCCCAAATCAAACTGTCCTCTTCACAATTACTACAGACTTCGTCAATGAGATGCTTCAATTTCAGCCCAATCAAGCCCTAACCCCTATTTCTATTGAAGATTTACTTGAGAAATCATCCAAATTTTCCCAGTCTAAACTTAGTCACCTGTGCCAAACTTTCCTATACAAGGAGCATCAACCCCAAAATCCCCCTCCCTATCTATCAGTTTTCTTCATGGAAACAGGCAAAATTATAGTTGATATGATAGTCGCAGTCATGGGATTTAATACCAGTGAATATGTAGATGAGTTGACCCTAGTTTTGATGTCCATCTTTACCCCTCGTCATCACCCTACTATGAAGTACAATTATGTTGCATTTATTGCTGAGAACATCCATGACTAGTTCATGAGACTAGAAAATGAAAAAGTGTTCAAGTATTCCACAATCATATATCACCTTATCCTCTACTATTAGTCTGACAAGTTCCTATTTTATGTTAATAAACTTGATACAAAGGGTAACCCAAGATCAATCATTTTTTGGACTTCTATATTCCACCATTCTTTTGCTTATCCTTATTCATATAATGAATTTATTGACCAGTTTGTCCACCCATCGACTACCATGCTGACAGGAAATCCTCCTTCTAGGATTAGTGATGAAATCAGAAGAATCCTTCAGCTATCCAAACAGTACAAGGTAGGTGACTGGTACTTATACCAGAATCACACAGAGATCAGGATATATGATTGTGAGCTTCCTCCATCAAAGCTACCAAAATATGTTCCCATGAGGTTGTTTGCATTGCAGTGTTATAGACAAATGATAAACTTAGAGCAGATCAACTCTACCAAGGCCAAGAAGAAATCACAGTTGAGAATAAAGGATCACCTAGGCCCATTTGACTGCAACAATAGAGAAGTAGGTAAAGTAGCAGAAGAAATCCTAGAACACCTGAAATTAAGTAAAAGTTTTGGTTGGAAATATGACCCACATAGTTTCATTTGTGATAGGAGAATGAAAAATAGACTATCACCATATTTTCATCACAAAATCTCAGAAATTGAGCAATATTCTAATATGGATGAATGGATGGAAGGAACTCTTATTGAGATAGATAGAGATCAGGTCAATGTAGAAAATGTAATGAAAGACCTAGAAAAGACACTTTGCCTGGACTCTTTTGAATAGGTACCTGTTGGGACTTCTCAAAGGCACTCATAGGAAACAAGTGCACCCCTTGCAAAAACATCACAGGAAAAAGAACAAGTAACCAATACTCCAACAACAGGGCAATCAAACACGTCAAAGTAGCCTGAAATTTCAGAAGAATAGACCCCACCACAGTCCCATCCAACTCAGATTAACATGGGAGATCCCCCAGTTTTATAGACTCCTCTGAATGAGGAAAAGAGTTTAAAAAGAGAAAGCGAAGTAGCTACCCTTTCCAGTGGTCCTTCAGACCAGCCTGTTGCTAAGAGGCACAGGCTAAATCCTCATTCAGAAGAAGAATTTGTTGAATAAATAACAGGTAGTTTGAGAAAAGAAGGTGGAGACAGTCAACATATATTCACAGTAGGTGGGACACCTTCAAGTTCCCAAAGGCAAAAGCTTGAACGAAAGCAAAGTGCTGAATTTTCGTCATTCAAGTCTTCATCTAACAAGAACTTAGATATTAAAGAGAAATCCAAGGAAATAAAGGCCAAAAATGAACAGTTAAAGGCCGAAGCCTACACACAGTACTTAAAGATGTATCCTGTTAGAGTCGGTATGGTCAGTCCTCCATCAGAGATCAAAACTCTTTATGCATTTCATTTTTAGGTGTCTCGCTCCATTCACCCAGCTGCATTCCACTAGGTGCATGCCATAATCTGACGGAGAAGGTCATGATAGTCATTCCCCCTCATGTCTGGCTCCTGTTGGCTCAAGTCTTTTGTCAATAGTCATCAAAGTCCATGACAGTCAAGGTCTGGTCCTTTAAAGGAAGTCATTTTCGATGTTTAGGTCTAGGAATTCATCAATTTGGTCTTTGAACGTGTCCAGTAAAGCCATGCAAGCCAAAGTGAGGCCCTTACATAGTTATGATTTAGAGAGCTTCATCGTCACGTGGATAGATTTCGACTCTTCTTCAAAACTCTGTTTTGAAGAAAAGTCAAACAATGTCATTTGTGACAAAATTTCCAAAAAAGTCGTCAATTGATTTATTCATATGAAGTCATGTTTTCCATGGGCAAATGTCCTATCATGCAATCCCTGCAAAAAGTGCCGAAAATTTCATCATTTCAGCTAAAATTTCAAAGGGAAAGTGAAAATCAGTGTGTTTTAAAGTCAATGAAAAAGTGTCAAAGCACAACATTAGAAAAATGGGTTTTTGAGGAGGAAAAAATTTAACGCATCACTTCCAAAGCTATATATGCAAGTTTTCACCAAAATCAAAGACATTGTGCTAATCCAAGCCTTGGAGAAATGTTGCAAAGGGTGTGAGTGTGCATCATGAGTATTTGAGTGAGTTGGAAGCGGTTTTAAGGAGCGCGACGCACATACTTAGGGGCGCAACACACACACAGGGCACGACGCACACAGAGCCTGCCTGTAGTTCAAACTTTCCACAGGCGCGGCGCATACCCAGGGCACGGTGCACTGGGTTTTGTGCGCGGCGCATACCCAGGGCGCGGTGCACTGGGTTTTGTGCGCGGCGCACACAGACCAAGGGCCGAAACAAGGCCAAATCACCTCCAAATTTTTGTGAAGCCCATCTAATTGAAAGGTAGGCTCTTTGACATCATTTGTTCATCAAGTTTTATCAATGATATGATGGTTTATACCGATGTTTGAATGCAATCAAATGCATTAAATAAACCATAAGAAATCACCAAGAACCATGATGGCTAGGGTTGCTAAAGTGTGTTGTTAGTGCCAAGGTTCTTTTCCAACCATCATTTTCCCCTCACCTACCATTTTTCCTATCCTCCCTTTCTCATTTTCCTTAAAATCCCTGCCTTAAACTACTACCAAACCCTCTCCCCTATCCCTCTACTATTTGGTTAATATGACACCCCAAACCCTACCTCGTTAAAACCCCAAACACTACCCTATCAAAATACCCAAACTTCTCCCATATCCCTAAACAAATTTCTCCCTATAACCCCTATTCCCATTTCACTACTCCATTCCTAATACTCCCTATTTCATTGTTCCCCTTGGTGACTGATATCACAAAGGCACCCAACCTCACACCATCATCAAAGGGCAACCTAGGTACAGTATACACAGTAGTCATGACATCACAACATTCATCAAAGTATGAGATGGAGACACAAAGTGACTCATCCTCAGAAGAGAAACCTCCAAGGAGACATCACAAGAATGGAAAACATGTCAGGGATGAGCCCACTACCCTCACTGAATTACAAGCATGCCCTCTTGCCATGTCATGTTTCCAGCACCTAGCATGTTTTGAATTTTGTCAAAGGGTGGAAAATGTTATAGTTCATCATGAGTTGGCCCGTTTATTTGTGCTTCATCTACATGGAGGTCAGTCTATCTTGGCCAAGGTCACTTTCACATTGACACCCGAAGCTATATCAGTGGCAACAGGTATACCAAATGTTGGATAACAATGGCATAAGAAGAAGAAGGTGGATAGGCAACACTATGAGCCTTACATCAAGGTTAGATTCTTGAGTTAGCTCACAAGAGTCTTTCCCTTCAGATACTTGAAAGATGAGTATGCTCCACTCATGAGATTGATCATCAAATACTTCAGCTGTGAGGGGAGGTTCTCTTGACTATATGCCTATCACATTCGGTTGCTCATGCACTTTAACAGGGTGAGGATGATGAACATCCCATTTTTCATATGAAGGAACATAGAGAGGATGAACACATTCATGCTGCATAAGACCCCTCAACAGCAACTTAACAGTGTGTATCACTTTGCTCTTATCCGGATTTTGGTAGATCATCAGTTAGGATTGTAGGGCATTGCTTGGGAGGACTTCATCTCCCCTGACTTCTTCAGCACATCACAGGTACTATCAGAGCCAGAGTAGGAGATGGGTGGTCCTTCTCATCAACATGAGCACCATGAGACCACTACCATGCTAGTTTTTATTACATATCAGAGAGGCAGTAGGCACTTGTTTGCAAAAACAAAGTGAGTGTTATCTCCACCCAGGGTGGAAGGGGCCTCACTTCTGGCATCAAAGACACAGGTACTGGACAAGGGCAAGAATCCCATGCATGATGAGGGGCCATTAAGTAAACAGGAGACCGATGTCATCCTCATTCAGGATGATGAGGCAGAGGTGAAGAATGCCCAACTTAGGATGACCATTCAGGAGCAGGACACGGAGATCCAAGACTTGATACTCAATGTGGAGAGGGCCAGATGGATCATCAAGTATCTGGAGCAAAGGAACAAGCATCTTGAGGACCAGCAAGCAATCATGGAGCTGCAAAGCATCCGTGAGAATCGACAAGCTGCCTAGCAAAGGAGGATTGAGCTCACTACCTTGGAGCAAGAGATCAACAATGACCATGAGTCCTGGTTAGAGTGGGTCAATATACACCTGGAGAGACTAGTGGAGAAAGCTAACAGAGACAAAACCATACTAAGGAGGATGGCTTGTCATTACAGGGCACAAAACATGAGTGCAAAGGCCTAGATAAGGAGCTTGAAGGCCAAATTGATCAGAGCAACAAAAGAGGCAAAAGAGCAAGATCGGCTTCAAATCTTGGCTGAAGCTTCTATGTCCTAGCATAGTGTCTCTTAGAGAACCTCCAGCCCAAATTTCAAGAAATTTGGGACAATTTTGGTCACATGGAAATTTTTTGGCACAAACACAGGTTTTTTCTCTATACGCGCCGCTTCGCGCCTTGGGAGCTCCAAATGAGAAATGGTTTGCATTTTTGGATTCATCATGCAAAATCAAGACTATTGGCACTTGGGCAAGAAATTTGGACATGATTTGAGTCTCCAGGAGGTCAAAAACACCCAAAAAATGGCCTCACTGCCCCTATTTCGACACACAAGAAGCATTCTTGGGAGAATGAATATTTGGAGGGGCAAATGAGCTCCAAATTCAAAAATTCCACTTGGGTTGGAAAGTAGATAGCACAGGATTTCCAACAAGCACACTTGGGCATATTTTGGACTCCTGCAAGTGTCCCAAAATGGGCTTCAAAGTGGCACATTGCATATAGGAAAAAAGGTCCAATTTGCCTCTGTTTCGCGAAATTTCGATTCGCGAATATTCATAAGTGGGCCCTCTCATCTACACTTCACTTTTTCGACACCAAAGGCGGCATTTAATGTATTTTCACTCCAGATGGGCATCCATCCAAGTGGCAAAGGAAGGCAAATGTTTACTCAAGCCATTTGTCATGTTTGTGAAGCTGCACCTGTAGCTGATGTTTGGCTCTCCACCTTCATTTTGTAATGATTCGAGTAACTCCCCAACCCTTGGGCATTCTATCTCTTCATGGCACATTCTATATATTGTATGCAAACTATTTGCAAAGGGTTGGTTGGCTTGTAACTTCTGGGAGACTATGTGAAAGAAAATCTGTTTCTTCATTGTATATTTTTTACAGAGGATTAATGAAAGGCAGCGGCTCTGTTTCATGAGATTCATGTGGTTGTGAGTGCAGTAAATGTGTCTCTTATGTTTCATATGTATCTTGTTATGTTTTGTAGCTTATTTCATATTCATTTCTGGTGAAATTTTCTAAGTTAGATAAGGTAGAATTCAATTTTATTGCTCTACCCGTGGGAAAATTTCATGTTCAGTGTTTTTATTATGTTGAAAAGGATTCATGTGGCCCATGCCCTTTTCACCCTCCTAAGCAATCTCTCCATTCCGCGTTGCTTCAAACTAAATTGCTAGACTCTCCACCTATCTTGCCTCACGTAGTAATCTGTGTCTTTATATTAAATTCTCTGTTCATTGAGGTCCATTGGTCCCATACCATCCCAGAAACACAGTCATTCATAAAAATCACTTCTTGTATCCATATTCACTTACTAGCCTAAGATAAATATTTCGTTGTAAGTCATTTCAGGTCATTTCATTTATCTATTCACTGAGTGTGACTCAGAGAGAGCCCTCTCCTGTTCTGGTAGGGCTAGCTACCAGACTGAGCTTGGTTTTTGGTTACCCTGAATTCTACCTTCCTCAGCCTAAGGCGGATTTAGGTGCTAACATAGTGGCGACTCTGCTGGGGACGAAATAAATCCCCTTGCTTCTTAATAATTCTAAGCTTTCGGATGATAAGTTTAGGATTTGATAGGCTGAGTAAAGTTGGTTGTGTCCCTTGCTTTTTCTCAATAGCATGCTGGCTTCTAGAAGATACACCAGAGCTAATCCCGATCCCGACCCTCTGCACATCTATGAAAATACCAATTTGATTTCAAGAATTCATCGTCAAGAGAGCTCTATATCGCCCGTGCTCAAATCCCATTCATGCCCAGACATTTTTGAGTATATTGAAGAGCTAGAGTTTGATGAGTAGTTTGAATTATCGTTGTTCGAAACCAAGTCTGAAAGAGCGGTTGACTCTACTCTCCACAATCCACAGTTTCTTGTAGACTTGGAGACGGAAAGGGCTAACCAATCAATTGATAACCACATAGTAGCTCAGCTTCAAACTCCAATTGATAGCCGCTTGAAAACTATGCACACTCCTCCAACACCTCCGAGGACAAATCTGCCAAGAGTGATGGCTGCCCGTTTTGCACCTCTTGTTTTGCGTCAAGTTTTAGATGATATGCCCGCAGATTACCAAAGAAAAATCCCATTTTTTGATGGCACTCCTAATGGCATTACTGCTCAGCAACATGTGGACAGAATGGAAAACTTCTATGAACTTCATGAGATCGATGCGGAGAATGTGGCAATGAGACTTTTTGTACAAACATTTGCAGGTGAAGTGAGGAAATGGTTCTGAGGTTTGCCAGCTGCTCGTATCGCTACCTTGGCTGACCTACAAAGACAATTTTTAAACCGCTGGGAAGTGAAAAAGAATCCTCTTCAAATTCTGGCTGAATATGAGAAAATCAAAAGAAACGCGGGTGAGTCTGTCCAAGACTATTGCATTAGATTCAATACAATTTATAATGAAATTCCAGATAATCTAAGGCCACCTGTGGGACTAGCCATGTTAAAGTTCCTGAATGGTTTTGATGCTGACATGGCTTATCAATTGAGAGAAAGAGAATCGGCCACAATGGAAGACAATGCAAAAGATAGCGGTCAGTGTTGAAGCAAATCTGCTGACCGATAGAGCTAGAGCAAAAGCAGAGAAGAAGGTCACTACAGAGGAAGAATCTTCCTCGGTAGATCAGTTACTTCGGGAGGTAGAGCATATGCTAGAAAGAGTGAAACTTGACAAACCGGAGCCACAAGTTAGAAATCCTAACCTTCGTGGGCAGCAACAACCACAGTATAGAATAATATAGAGAGATTAGCGAGCCCAAGAGCAGATTGCACAACAGCCAATAAAGGCACCTTTGCAGCAAAATTTTGTACATGGACCGGAATCAGATGAGGATGGGAATGTAATAGGCGAAGAAAATCACCTCTTTACTCCTGACGATTTGCCTATTTATCTCACTGAGGAGGAGGAGTATGCAAAGAGTTTAGCTGCACACAAAGACATAGATTTCATTCTAGCAAGCGACACCGTCTTGGAGGAAGAATCAAATGAGTACCAAAGAGGCTACATGAATGCTTTGTCCACCCAATAGCAACGATATTCACTTAGAAACAGAGATGTGCCGGTCAGAGCCATTCAGAAAAAGAAGGATGTTGAAGCGTCAAAGAATGATTCAGTAGTTACACAAAGGAAAGAAAAGGTGGTGGTTGATCCAGAGAGCAGAAAATCACCATCAGTAGAACAATCACATCAGCAAGTTACATCGAAAGAAAAAGAAATGAAAGAAATCCCAGTCAAAGAGGTAGAAAAGATTCCTGCTTTCAATTTAGAGAATGAGATTTCTAAATTGAAGATATCCATCCCCTTGACTGAAATAATGAAGAACAACAATTATAAACGACAAGTGTCTAAAATGTTGAATTTGGACCCAATGTCCGACATGGTGAATGTCGAAGATGATAAACCTGAAATGATTTTTGGACCAGCATCGAATGGTGAGTCTCCTGATAGTGATGTGCCATATTTTTACATCAGTTTAAGGGTGCATGATTTTGTGTTACATAACGTCATGCTCGATTCTGGAGCTTCTCACAATCTCATGCCCAAGGCAATCATGGATATGCTTGGTTTGGACATCACCCGACAATATCATGATCTCTATTCGTTTGATTTAAGCAGAGTAAGATGTATAGGTCTCATCAAAGACTTGGTTGTGATTTTGGATCAACTCCCAATGAAGAATGTTTTGATAGATGTTGTGGTAGCAGACATTCCTCCAAGGTTTTGCATGCTTCTTTCCAGGTCTTGGGTAGCAAAAGTGAGAGGGACACTACAGCTAGATTTCTCCTATGCTACGATTCCAGTGTTTAGACAAATCAGGAAATTGTATCGGGAACAAAAAATGAAGTACATGATCACAAGCAAGGAGAAACCAATAAATCATCCAATTAACTATGTACATACATATTTAGAGTCTTTTGTTTTGTATTCAGATAGTTTAAATGATATAGATAGTCAGTTAGTAAAAGCAGAGATATTCCGGAAATAACAAAAAATTTTAGAGAAGTTTTGAAGAAAGAAGAACAAGAACAACAGAAAACCGTTGGGAAATCAGCTGAAAGCAATGGACAACAATTAGAGAAGGCACAACAAACTGATTTCCAGCACTTGCAAGAGGAGGAAGAAGGTTTTTGGACCATGGATTTCGATGGAGCAGTGGGAAATGATGGCGCTGGAATTGGAATTTGGGTACGCAGTCCTTTTTCCGCCCCAAACAAAGTCCCTAGTAACGTGCAGGTATGCTCTTACAAGTTGGCTTTTGAGTGTTCAAATAATGAAGCTGAGTATGAAGCTCTGATTGCAGGCCTAAAGATTCTAAGAAAGCTGAATGCTAAGAGGATTTCAGTATATGGCGACTTCGAATTGGTTATCATGCAGGTCAGAGGCGAATATCAGGCAAAACATCCTAGGATGCGGGCTTACCGTAATGCAGTCCTAGACATTTTAAAATTATTTTCAGAATACACCTTGACATGTGTGCCTCGTATACAAAATAGTATTGCTAATGCTCTTGCCAAGGCAACAAGTAGTTTGAAGATCCCAATGAACTCTAGCAACAAATTCGAAATCGATGTCAAGCATCGTCCAACTGTTCCAGACAATCAGAGATATTGGCAAGTGTTCCAAGATGATGAGGGGATTGATGATTTTCTGCAAAACAAAGGCAAGTTCAAAGAGACCTCAATTGATGAAGAAAATGACGATGGTAAAGGTAATGGTACAGATGAGGTGCAGATTAATGAAATGGAAGTGTTGCAGTTGAAGAATAACATTATTACCAAAGGCTTGATACCTCTAGAAGAACTCTTTGATCAAGATTATATAGCTCGCAAGCCAACATTGCAGCTAACAGAGAAGGGTGTGGAAGAGGTCAATATTGGAACAACTGCAAACCCTAAATTAGTAAAATTGTCCAAAGCATTGCCGCCAAAGATCAAGGACAAATATATCAGTTTGATGTCTTCATTTGCAGATGTGTTTGCTTGGGACTATTCCGACTTAAAGACATATGATACTAATATAATTCAACACACTATACCCATCAAGCCCAATCAAAAACCATTCAGACAGAAGTTGAGAAGGATAAATCCAAAGTTGCTGCCAATCAGGGATCATTGTGCCAATCAGATTTTCATATTGGATCTCTAACTTGGTGCCTGTAAGGAAGAAGACAGGTGAGATTCGCTTATGCATTGATTTCAGAAATATCAACAAAGTTTCATTGAAGGACAACTATCCACTGCCCAAAATGGACCATGTAGTTCAGCGAGTAGTGGGAGCATCTCGTATGTCACTGCTTGATGGTTATTTCGGATATAACCAAGTTTTTGTCCATGAGGATGGCCGAGACAAGACAATGTTCACCACTCCATGGGGAACCTTTCATTATGCTAAAATTCCTTTCAGTTTGAAGAATTCAGGTGCCACATTTCAGCGTGCAATGGACTTGGCTTTTGCAAATGAGAAGGATGTCTTTTTGGTAGTGTATTTGGATGATTTGACGGTGTTTTCCAAATTTGATGAAGAGCACATGTACCATATTAAAACTGTCTTCCTAAGGTGCAGAAAATATGGCTTGGTTTTGAACCCAAAGAAGAGCTTGTTCGCCATGGAAGAAGGGAAACTACTCGGGCACATTATCTCAAAATATGGCATTCGTATTGACCCAACACGTGTGCAAGCAATTCAAAAAATCAATCTGCCCCAGAATAAAAAAGAGATACAATCGTTCAATGGTAAGATGAATTTCCTACGCCGCTTTGTACCCAATCTTGCTGAGCACCTAAGAGAGATGACAAACATGCTTAATAAGGACAATCAAGTGAAATGGACGGAGGAGGCTGTAAAATCTTTCAATTTGGTCAAATTGGCTCTTTCCTCAGCTCCAGTTCTAGTTAGCCCAGATTACACTCAGGAATTCATATTGTTTTCATTTTCTTCGGAGCATACTATGGCAGCGGTGTTATTGCAGAAGAGAGATGATCATGAAAGACCCATTTCATTTTTCAGCAGAGCTATAAGAGACGCAGCTTTAAAGTACAACATCATTGAGAAGAAAGCCCTTGCACTTGTGAAGGCATTGAAATATTTCCGGGTGTATATTCTACATTCTCACATTTTGGTCTATGTTCCTAACGCTGCTGTAAAAGATGTTTTAGTGCAGGATCGATCTGGAAGGAAGAAGAGACATGTGGATTGCAGCCTTGCTGGAATATGATGTGGAAATAAAGCTCACAAAGCTGGTGAAAGGATAGGGATTGGTGAAGCTAATGGCTGAATCAAACTTGCATGCCTTGGACATAAATATGATCGCTGCTATGTCCGATGAGAATGAGGAAGAATCGTCAATTCAGGTGTCTGAAATGTTTGCTCTTTCTCCATGGTATTCAGATACCATATATGTGCTTAAAAATTTGTCACCACCGCCCAGCATGATTAAGAACAAAGTGAGAACAATCAAGTTGAAGGTTTCCAAGTTTTTCATTCTTAATTATGCACTATATTGGAAAGATCCTGATGGCATCTTGTTAAATTGTTTGGTGGAAAAGGAGGCGAAGAAAGTCATGGAGGACTGCCACCAAGGAGACTATGGTGGTCACCTTTTTTGGAAGTAAACAGTAGACAAAATTATGGGAGCAGTGTACTATTGGCCAACATTGTTTGCTGATGTATATAAGATGGTCAAGCGCTGTCATAAGTGTTAGATTTTCGAAGGAAAGCGGAAGTTGCAGCCTCTACCACTCAAGCCCATAGAGGTGAGTGCCCCTTTCCAACAATGGGGATTGGATTTCATTGGCGAAATTCATCCCGCTTCTTTCGAACAACATAGATGGATCCTCACAACCACAGATTATTTCATGAAATGGATTGAGGCAATTCCCACTAGACAAGCTACAAATGCGGTAATCATTTCATTCCTTGAAAATAACATCTTGTCTCGCTTTGGTTGACCGAATAATCTAATCACTGATAACACAACAGCTTTCAAATAAAAAAGGATGGTAGAGTTTTGTCATAAATATCACATCATTTTGGGTCACTCAACTGCCTATCATCCACAAGGCAATGGGTTTGCAGAATCTTCGAACAAATCATTGGTCGACATAATCAAGAAGTTGCTAGAAATAAATAAGAAGAGCTGGCATAAGAGGTTGGTAAATGCGCTTTGGGCAGATCAGGTCAGTCCGAAGAAATCCATAGGTACGTCATCGTTTGAGCTTGTTTATGGAGTTGATACAATATTCCCTACCTCTCTCACTGCCCCGGTAGTCAAACTTCTTTAGGAGGCCAACAGTGAAGAAGATATCATGCAGAGAAGATTGAATCAAATGGTCCACTTGCAGCAGACCAGAGAAGAAGTTTTCAAGAACACATCCAAATTGTAGGAGAAAATCAAGAAAATTTATGACAGAAAAGCAAAGGTGGATAAATTTCAGGTGGATGATGTGGTGCTAAAGTGGGATGCAAGGAATGAGGAGAAAGGCAAGCACGGTAAGTTCGAGAACCTCTTGCAGCATATTGGGGGCAGAATGCCTTTCTTCTGAAGGAAATGAACGGAGAAGATTGCCCAGGAGGGCCGATCAATGGTCGGCTGCTCAAGCGGTACCATTTATGAGTTATTAATGCTATTTCAGTTTTGTTAGAGTTGGTCAAGTTAGCCTTTAAGTCATTTCAATGTCAAGTTTGAGTCAGTTTTTTGGTCATTTCTGTTTCATAAATGAGTCAGAGTCCTGTATTGTTTTTCGGAATGATGACTACATAGCCCAACGGACAAAGGCACTGTCTAGCTCTTCCAGAGATCTGCTGTTCTTGGCACCTCCAAGGAGCTACCATCCACCATTGGAGCCAATGTTAGAGTCGGTCTGGTCAGTCCTCCGTCAGAGATCAAAACTCTTTATGCATTTCATGTTTAGGTGTCCCGCTCCATTCACCCAGCTGCATTCCACTAGGGGCATGCCATAATCTGACAGAGAAGGTCATAATAATCATTTCCCCTCATGTCTGGCTCCTTCTGGCTCAGGTATTTTGTCAATAGTCATAAAAGTCCATGATAGTCAAGGTCTGGTCCTTTAAAGGACAAAAGTCATTTTCGATGTTTAGGTCTAGGAATTCATCAATTTGGTCTTTGAACATGTCCAGTAAAGACATGCAGGCCAGAGTGAGTGATTCGGATTTAAACAGGAACACAATAAAATATAGAGATAACCATATACACAAAGATGCAGCGGAAATAATACTTCATTTCATTAATGGAAAATACTGAAATATGCTTACAACCAGAATTGGAAATAAACCAGCTAGGGCGATGGTAGCTTATCTCTGAGAAGAGATGTGCGGCTACATGCCTCTGAACTGTTCGGAATTGTGTTAAAATGAGGCTCGAAGGCCTATTTATTGTTGAGAAACAATGGAAAACCCTTCACATTCCAAAACCTAATCCTAGAAGATGAAACACCAAATTGTGGGCCCCGTTTTGGGTAAATTGGTACATCAATTTCCCGTGGTTGTAACTTTGGCATATAATCTCTGTTTGACGCGTAGGATAGCTCGTTAGAAAGATCTATCCGAGAACTATCACTTTGGGAAGGGAAACATCAGTCCATGGACCCATGTTGCCCCCATATTTCCCAAAAAACATCGTTTAGGGCCTCAAAACGGATCCGGAAGTACAGGACTCGAAAAACTGCTAAAAATAGTAAAGTGTGCTACAATTACGGAAACTGAAAAACTGAAAGAGATAGTTATAGGGGTCCAAATGGGATAGGTGGGTGGCCACCAACATCCACCTGGATCATTCCTCCCCCCTTAGGAAGCAATGGTCCCCATTGCGTTGAGTTCCTCCATCTGCTGAACTTGTCCTGCAATCTCTTATGTGTCCAGTAATGGTGGGAAGCATGGTCGACGACGGTCCACATTGAACACTTGGTGCAGGCGAAGGAATGGAGGAATGATGTGCTCCAAAGAATTATTCCCCATAGCCTTGGTACTGCTGTAAGGACCATGTCGGAGTGGTCTGAGTTTCTGATGGGTTCTGGTAAGGCGTTCTCTCTGCAGATGCAACCAGACTTTGTTGCCCACCTAAAGCTTGTGTGGTACCCCTGTGGGTGAGGAGAAGCTGTTCCTGTGTTCTGTCATGACTGTATTCCTTTGCTGCTACTACTGCATAGAGGAACCCTGTTTGGGGGTCATGGATGTAGCAACGATCTACCCCTTACTTTGGGAGTGAACCATACAGATGAATTTCCTAGTCTGTGATATGAGCTTGCGGCCTTTCTTAGCAGTGATTAAAGAGGTGGCGGTAGGTGGGACTACCTCTGGTATCCTGTATAATGAATTACCCAAAGAAATAATGACAGCGCGAGGCCTTGATTCATACACATCATGTCGCCTCCACAAATATGGCTGGCCTAATAGTACATCACAAACATCCAGAGGTGTAACTTCACACAATACCTCGTCTGTGAAAGGCTTGATGCTGTAGGGAAGGTGGCACTGCTGGCATACTTTGAGATCTCGTCCTTCATGAAGCCACCCGATACTGTATGGTCGCGAGTGTGGTGTAGTTGGTAGACCCAACCGCTTCACGACCTCTGCTGAAACGAGGTTCTTTTGGCTGCCACTATTGACAATGAATTACAGCAGTAACCCCTTCACCCACATCTATGAGTGGAAAAGACGTTCCCCCTCCTCTGGGTTTTCTGGCTCATTCTTTTGGATCTTGACAGTGGCGACAGTGGTGCTGGGATATACATCAATGATCTGCTTCCCTTTACCATTCCCCTATTTGGGTTCTGGCTCAGGGTCTGAACATGCATCTGATTCGTAAGCCTTCAACTCGGCCACCAGCGACTGCTTGGTCCGACACTCACTTGTGTTATGAGTGGGACTCTTGTGGAACTCACACCACTTTCCTGTGTCCTTCTTCGGCTTCGTGGTGTTGTTCCTTTCTTGCGGCTTCGATGGGTTGTCTTGGGTCACCCCGCCTTGGCTTCGTCCTTTGGGCTTCGGATTTGCAGATCGAAAGTCTCGCTTCTTCTGTTTGAACTTTTGCTCGATTTTGACAGCTTATCGATATGCTGTGCCGAGTGAGGAGATGTTCAAGAACTCCATCTCTTCCTGGATGTATCTGTGTAGGCAGCCGCGATATTTGAGTACCAGATGCAACTCAGAATCTTTGATACCCAACTGTGTGCGAAGGGTGTGAAAAATGTTTGTGAACTCAGGCACATCTTGGTCCCGTCCCTGCCGTAGCGTGGTCCATTTGATGTATTTGTCCTCATAGCTTTTGACAGGGTAGTACTGTTCCTTGAGGGCATCCCGAAATGAATCCCAAGTGGGTGCGGCTGAAAATAGTGAGCCTGTACTTTCATCCTTCTGCTCACAGTAGGTTTCCCACCGATCCTTGATGTGGGGGGCTACTTTGAGAAGAGCGAAAACAATCTTTTCCTGACTTGAAAATTCATGAACAGAAAAATAACCCTCTAGCAGATTTAACCATTTATCTACCGCATCTGCGTCTATTTTATCCTCGAATATGGAGATTTCAAAATTAACTTGTACCTTAAAGGGCATGGCATTTCCAGAGTAGCTGCTAGAAGCCGATGCATCACTTCTAGGTAGCCACTGAAGGATTTGCGCAAAACTATCCATCATCGCGTTCCTTTGTCGCTCGAGCGCTTCTTCGAGCAAAATTTTGATAGGATCTCCTGCCCCCTCGTCTTTCTTCTCATCTGCCATGGGAGGCCGTCGAGATTTTCGAGGCTGGTCTTGCAAAGTTTCGACCAGTTCAAGCCCTAACTCCTTATATCCCGACCTCGTTGGGGACATGCAAAGAAAAATAGAGAAAAAGCAGACCACTCTGATACCACTGATCTAGATTTTAAATAGGAACCCAAAAAAATACAGAGATAACCATATACACAAAGATGCAGCGGAAATAATGCTTCATTTCATTAATGGAAAATACCGAAATATGCTTACAACTAGAAATGGAAATAAACCAGCTAGGGCGATGGTAGCTTATCTCTGAGAAGAGATGTG
>APFE031736079.1:0-11269 GCA_000404065.3 Pinus taeda | reverse complement strand
TATTAATTAAATTTTAAAAATTAAACATATATCATATTAAAAACACATCATAACATTAGAATGCCTTATAGTTATTCCCATTCATAAAAAAGATGTTTTACCTTAATAAAAACATTTTCAATAGAAAAAATATTCTCATCCTTTATTTCATAATTTATACATCTCATTTAAAATATAAAAAAATCGTTTTAGATTAATAAAAACATTTTAATAGTAAAAAGATCTCTATCTCATAATTTATAAATCCCTCTAGTGGGTCATTTTATAAATCTATATGATATGTAACTTTGTCCATCTGTCATAAAAATAAAAATTAAGTATTTTTTTTTTTTAAATTTAAAGAAAGAAAAATTTAATAACTATACAAAATATTTAAGTAATATATGCTCATAATATTTATTATATATATTATTTTTTAAAATTATGTGATGTCACCCTTAGATCAATGATCCATTTATTTATGTTTCGAACTTTTTAAATTTTTGGCCAGTTCAATGTGTGAATTGCGTGTCGGCGTAAAATCTAGGAGTGGGAGTGTAGGTGAGGTTCTTGAACGGAAGTTGGGATTCCAATTCTTGTTCTTGAATTCTTGTTCAATGTGTCAGCGTAAATGCTAGGAGAATTCACATCTTTTGATTCCTGTTGAATGTGTGAGTCGTGTGTCAGCATAAACATTGGGAGAGGGACTACAAGTCAGCTTCTTGAAGCAGAGTTTGGATTTCAATTCTTGTTCTTGAATTCCATTCATATATATATAATAGAGCACAACTAGAGATACTATGAATTCATTTATATAATAGATAAGAGCTAGTGATATTATGAATTCATATATATAATAGAGCAGAGCTACCAATATTATGATAGCAATGGAGGGAGGGATTTGATGACTCTAAATGTGAAAGTGTACAATATGAAACGAGGGATTCAAGGGAGAGGGAGTTAATGGCTTTTACTTATGCCTCTTGGTCTTTGCACGTCCTCGTAGTGCATAAATTTTCAGTGCTCGTGCCAAGGTTTATTAATAAACAATTTTAATAATCAACTTATGGTTTAGGGTTTAGTGTTTAAAATGTTATAAAATCTTTAGGGTTTAAGGTTTAAGATTTTAAATGTTTTAAAATGTTTAGGGTTTGAGGTTTATGGTTTATTTTTAAGGGTTTAAAATGTTATAAAATGCGTAAGGTTTAGCATCTATAGAATTTTAGTAAATTCTTTTAATAAACACATAATAAAAGGTTACAAAAACACTTGTGAAAATTTTATAAAATTATTAGGGTTTAATTTTTAGGGTTTAGGGTTTAACATTTTACAAAATTCTTAGGTTTTATGGTTTAGTGTTTAGGTTCTAGGGTTTATAATACTTTACTAAATGATTTTAATAAACACTTTAAAAAGTTACAAAATGGTTGTTAAATGTTATAAAGTGGTTAGAGTTTATGGGTTAGGGTTTATAACATGTGAGTAAATGATTTGAATAAAAACTTAAAGAAAAGTTACAAAGCAACTGTTAAAAGATTACAAAATTCTTAGGGCTTAGTGTGTAGGGTTTAAGGCTGAAAATGTTGTAAAATTCTTAGGGTTTAGGATTTAGGGTTCCAAATGTTATAAATTTCTTAGGGTTTGGGGATTAGAGTTTAGGGTTTATAACACTTTAGTGAATTAAAACACTTGAAAAAAGATACAAAATTCTTGTCAAAAAGTTATAAAATTATTAGGACTTAAGGTTTAGGGTTTAAAATGCTACAAAATTATTAGGGTTTAGGGTTTAAGGTTTAGAGACAATTTTTTTATAAAAACCTTAGGGTTCAAGGTTTTTGATTTAGGTTTTACGATTTATAATAGTTTACTAAATCCTTTTTATAAACATTTATATAAAAATTACAGAACGCTTGTTAAGATGTTATAAAATGCTTTGGTTTTGGGGCTTAGGGTTTAGGGTTTAGGTTTTATAACACTTTTGTAAATGCTTTCAATAAACACTTAGAAGAGTTACAAAACCCTTTTCAAAATGTTATAAAATGCTTAGCGCGTGGGGTTTATGGTTTAGGGTCTAGGGATTATAAAACTTTAGTAAAAAATAAACAATTAAAATAAGTTTTGGGGTTTATGGTTTAGGGTCTAGGGATTATAAAACTTTAGTAAAAAATAAACAATTAAAATAGGTTTTGGGGTTTATGGTTTAGGGTCTAGGGATTATAAAACTTTAGTAAAAAATAAACAATTAAAAAAAGTTACAAAACGCTTCTTAAAATGCTATAAAAAGCTTAAGGTTTAGGGTTTAAGGTTTAAAATGTTATGAAATGCTTTGGGGTTAGGGTTTAGGGTTTAGGATTTATAACACTTTAGTGAATTGTTTTAATAAATACATAAAAAAAAAGTTACAAAACACTTGTTAAAATTTTATAAAACTTTTAGGGTTTACATTTTAGGGTTTAAAATGAAATAAAAAGCTTCGGATTTAGGGTTTATTGTTTAGCTTTTAAGCTTTAGTGTTTATAAAACATTGGTAAATTCTTTTAGGGTTTATGATTTAGGGATTAAAATGTCATAAAACGCTTAAAGTTTAGGGATTAGAGTTTAGGTTTTAGGGCTTAAGTTTTATAACACTTCAGTAAATTCTTTTAATAAACACTTAAAAAAAAGTTACAAAACATTTTTTTAAATGTTATAAAAATTTTAGGATTTAGGGTTTAAGGTTTACATTTTATAACACTTTAGGGTTTAGGAATTAGTGTTGATGGTTTATATTTCAGGGTTACAGGTTTATAATGCTTGATTAAATTCTTTTAATAAACTCTTAAAGAAAAATTACAAAACACTTGTTAAATTGTTATAAAATCATTAGGGTTTAGTGTTTAGGGTTTAATGTTTACGGTTTAATATTTAAAATGTTATAAAAATTTTAGGGTTTAGGGTTTAGTATTTATGGTTTAGAGTTTATAACAATTTAGTAACTTCTTTTAGTAAACAAGTAAAAAAGAGTTATTAAACAATTGTTAAAAGGTTATAAAATACTTAGGGTTTATGGTTTGAAATGTTACAAAATTATTAGGGTTTAGGGTTTAGTTCTTAGGGTTTATAACATTTTAGCAAGTTATTTTAATAATAACTTAAAAAAAGTTACCAAATCCTTTTTAATATGTTGTAAAATGCTTAGGGTTTAGGGTTTAGATTTTAGGGTTTATAACATGTAAAACAAAGTTACAAAATTATTGTGAAAATCTTATAAAATTCTTAGGGTTTAAGGTTTAGGGTTTAAAATACTATAAGATTCTTAGGGTTTAGGGTTTTTATTTAGGAATTATCTTTTATAACTCTTTAGTATCTGATTTTAATAAACACTTTAAAAAAAGTTAGAAAATGCTTGTTAAAATGTTATAAATTGCTTAGGGTTTAGGGTTTAAAATGTTATAAAATGCCTAGGGTTCATGGTTTAAACTTTATAACACTTTAGTAAAATATTTTAATAAACATTTAAAAAAACTTACAAAGAACTATTTAAAATGTAATAAAATACTTAGGGTTTTGGGTTTTTGGTTTAGGGTTTATAACACTTTAGCAAATGTTTTTAATAAACACTTCTAAAAGGTTACAAATATCTTGTTCAAATGATATAAAATGATTAGGATTTACTATTAAGGGTTTAGGGTTTAAAATGTTATAAAATCCTTAGGGTTTATCGTTTAGGGTCTTGGGTTTAGTGATTAGGATTTAAGGTTTATAACACTTCAGTAAATTATTTTGATAAACACTTAAATAAAAGCTACAAAATACTTGTTAAAATGTTATAAAATTATTGGGATTTTGGGTCTAGGGTTTAGGGTTTATAACACTTTAGTAAATTCTTTTAATAAACACTTAAAAAAAGTTACAAAACACTTTCTAAAATATTAAAAATGCTCAGGGTTTAGGCTTTAGTGTTTTAAATGTTAAAATTTTCTTAGTCTTTAGTGTTTAGGTTTTATAACGCTTTAGTAAATTCTTTAAATAAAGGCTTAAAAATGTTAGAATTTTTTTTTAATGTTATAAAATTATTAGGGTTTAGGGTTTAAAATTTTATAAAATTCTTAGAGTAAAGGTTTTATAACACTTTACTAAATGTTTTTAATAAATACTTAAAGAAAAGTTACAAAACACTTGTTAAAATGTTATAAAATGCTTGGGGTTGAGGATTTAGGGTTTGGGGTTGAGCGTTTAGGATTTATAACACTTTAGTAAATTATTTTAATAAAGACTTAAAATAAGTTAAAAAACACTTTGTAAAATGTTGTAAAATGCTTAGGGTTTAAGGTTTAGGGTTTGGGTTTGTAACAATTTAGTAAATGATTTTAATATACACTTAATTGTTTTTACCACAACGCTTATTAAAATGTTACAAAATTCTTAGAGTTTAGGGTTTAGGGTTTAGGGTTTATAATACTTTGGTAAAGGTTTTTAATGAACACTTAAAAAAAGTTACAAAATTCTTATTAAAATGTTATAAATTGTTAAGGTTTAGTGTTTAGGGTTTAAAATATTATAAAATTATTAGGTTTTATTGTTTAGGGTTTAGGGTTTATAATATTTTAGTAAATGCTTTTCATAAAAAATTAAAAAAAAAATCACGAAACACTTTTTAAAATGTTATAAAATGTTTAGGGTTTAGGGTGTAAAAATTTTATAAAATTCTTAGGATTTAGCGTTTAGGGTTTATGGTTTAGGGTTAAGTTTTTATAATTCTTTAGTAAATCATTTTAATAAAAACATAAAAATAGGTTACAAAACACTTTTTAAAATGTTGTAAAATTTTTAGGTTCTAAGGTTTAGGGTTTATAATGCTATAAAATGCTTAGGGTTTGTAGGTTAGGGTTTAGGTTTTAGTCTTTGTAAGTGATTTGACTTAATTTCTCAAACAAGGTTGTCATTTGAACTAATTTCCTTGCACCTCATAAAATTAAGGTTTTATGGAAATGGTTTCTCACACGTGTTTCGATCATGGAACTATTTTTCAATCTCCCATAGAATTTCAATTTCTCCAATGTACTTTCTTTTGGTTTTGTAGGAAAAAATTCACCAATGACATCCTCCATTAATATTCATGGTTTTATGGTTATTTACGTACTAACTTTCACTTCAATAAACTTTATATCCATACCTTTCCATTAATTACATCGTTTCTACAGGGTTATACTATTGACTAATCAATTCTCATTCTGGTGCAGCCAATGGAGTAGGAGAAGATTGTGTTGATAATCGAGAAGATTTTTTTGATTATATATATAATATAATATATAATATATATTATATATAATATATAATAATATATATATATAACCATGATATACAACTAGAGAACTATGTTTTTCATATCAAAATTTTATTGTTAATGAAAAAAATTATTTGTTTATTGTTTTTTGAAGTTTATGAAGTAATATTTCAATTGGATTTTGTAGAAACATATTCTTATATGTTTTTTTTTCAACTATTACATGAATAGTAAACAAAGATAGTTGTATTTTTTGATTTTTTTTTTTTCTTTGAAAAGTTTGTGTTATTTTTTTTTCAATCCGCCTCTTTAAATTTCTCCAAAAAAATTGAAGCATTACGCTTAAGAGAATATAGATGAAGAATATGATATGAATTAGAAAATCTAAAACCCATATGCCATTGGATAGAATATTCATTCATCAATTCAACATGATCTGATCCACCACCTAAGGACAAATTTTTGGCCTAATTTCACTAGGGTTCAAAAAGCTATTGTAGAAAATTTTGCATAAGGGGTACTGGAAATGTGTATTTTAAGACTTTGAAAGCTCAATGGAGTGCCTAAATTTTCAATTCAAATATATTGATAAATATATTTTCTTAGGTCTTAAGAAACTTGATTGACCACTTACAAATGTATTGATTGGGCCATTAAATTGTTTAATCTAGTGCTCTTTTTGTTTACCTAAACACTCCCTCTCTGGCTAAAATATGAAACCAAGAACTATGCTATATATGGAGAGAGAGAGAGAGAAATGCTTATTCATCAGTGGTACATCATAGAATCCTTTCTCCGTTGATGGTCCATGATTATAATGGAAAAGCATTCCATGGAATCCATTGCTCTGAGTTAGTGACTAAAAAAATTGGTAATGTGCATGCATGATGGTGTTTATAAAGAGGATAATGGAAAGGCATGTAGACAATAACATATAAAACTTATTTCTACTCTATTTTATCATATCAAAGTAGGTATGGATAGAATATTAAATTAGCAATTATCGCTAAAGTTAGAAAAAATTGAAATCTCAAAAAATAAATATCCTTGAAAAATTGATAATAGAGGTTTTCTTTTCTTTTTGTCTCACATAGTAGAAAAAAATGGCCTTTTTCTCATAATTCTTTCTAGCTAATTTGAGTCAATGAAAGATCACAATATTTCTTGAAATTGTATTGGTAAATTCTAATGAAAAGGCCAATTCCTCCATATGTAACTTGCAGGACTTATTTTCAAATAATATTTATTCTATTAGAAATAATATTGTTTATATTTAGTGTTTTATTTTTAATGATGGTCCCCATGAAATATTGTATTTCTTGAATATTCCTTTTCTTTATTAAGGGTGATTCATAATACAATAATATTAAATTATAAATTAGATTCCGTAAATACAAAATGGTATATTATATATTTATATTAACTAATAGGAAATTATTATTATAAATTTTATTGATAATTAATATTAAAAAATAAATTTCAAGAATCACGATATCATGCATAAAAATATTGTGCACAATATTTATATTTTGTTAATATACCATGTAATAATAGACATTCTCTAATAATTTGAAATAGGATTTTGTTATGCAAGATAATGATAATTTCAAGGATTGTTTCAATATGGAAATGTCTAGGAATAAATTGAAGATAAGTAATCATTTCTATGTTAGAGAAAAAATAAGTGATTCACACCTCCATAGTAATGCTTGAGAACAAAAAAATTTGGAGATTAGTTGGTCCATCTTAAGAATTCTAATTATTGAAACAAGAATATAATTTGAAGTAACAAAAATTATGTTTGTTTCAATTTTCTTGGATTTTGTAAGATTGAGATATCTTTTTAGTTATAATGGAGTAATGACCTTTGTTTTATCCTACAAAATCTCACACAAAAGTATGCTAAGAGTCATGTAAATTGTTTTTCTATTACATATTCAATTCAAAGTTTAACTAATTGGTACCAACTAAACCCCTTTAACTTGATAAATTTGGTTCTCATATTCAACGAACGAAGTATCTCGATTGACAACATATACCAAAATCTAAAGGTGTCAAAAAGAAAAATTTAAATACTCGTATTGAATCCCACTATCTATATTCAAGAAAGTCATAATGTTATTGAGAACAAAGTGTTGTATGCACAACTAGTTTATAGGGTTATATGTCAAGTAGATTTGATTGAATTTATTGTTCCTACACATTTAGGGTATGTTCTAAATTATTTATTATAGCAAGGTTACTATATCTCAATTTCAAGCTAAAATTTAGGTAGAAATGGGTTCTATATTTTATGTTTTATGTTGAAACTACCAATTTTTTACTTTAAAAGAAAATAAGTATTATTTTAAAATTAAACTTTTATTTTTTTTGGTTTCCCATCAACCATTCAGTCTTTATAACTTTGAAATTGTCAATCTTTTACCTCAAAATAAATTAATTGTTGTTTTTAAATTTAACTTTTAATTTCCTACTTTGCATATTTTAAAATTTAAAAGTTAATTATTTTGATTTTATTTAATGTTACTTTTCTTTTTGTTTTTAAATTTAACTTTTAATTTTTTTCCATGCATTTTAAAAATTTAGGATTAATTATTTTGCTTTGTTTTTTTTTTATTTAACATTATTTTTCTCTTTAACGAATCTAATTAATATTCCTATTCTATATTTAGGTAACTTTTTGCTTTTGGGTAACTTTTTTTCTTTTTGGGCTGTTGTAATTAGTATTTCTTGAATTCAACCATAGAATTTAGTTAAGAGAGTTCGAGCAGTTCCACGCAGATCCAAGGAATCCGAGAATCCGAATTCGAGCCGTTTATGAGATAGCCGTTTCATCATTGTTCAAGGTGGATTTCAAAATGGCAATCTATCGCAATTGTTTCAAGATATGCCCAATTGTTTCAAGACGTGTTACATGAATCTGTTTGACAATAAGTCAGATTGAATAAGTCGGATGGAATATATGAAGGTCGTGTGTTCGATCCACAACGTTGTTGCCGCCTCTGTATCTGTATCTTTGTTGGGAGAGCGTCGTGTGTTCAATCCACAATGTTGTTGTCTCTGTATCTTTGTTAAGAGTGAGGGGGCGTACTGAATATATGAAGGTCGTGTGTTCCATCCACTTTCCTCTGTATCTTTGTTTGGAGAAGGTGAGACTGAATATATGAAGGTCTTCTGTTCGATCAACACTTCTCTGTATTTTTCAGGTCCTGTGTTCGATCCAAGCTCCTCTTTATCTTTGTTGGGAGAGCGTGAGACTTCATCAAACGGAATATATGAAGGTAGTGTGTTCGATCCACGCTCAACACATCTAGCACTTTATAATTCTACTTCAAATCACGTTGGAGGTAAGGAGGCCATTTCTGTCCATTCAAATTATCTTAATATTCTTGACCTGGGAGAGCGGTTATGTATCTTTGTTGGGAAAATGTGAGACTGCATCAGACGGAATATATGATCCACGCTCAACGCAGCTAGCACTTTCATAATTCTACTTCAAATCAAATCACGTTGGAGGTAAGGAGGCTATTTGTGTGAATTCAAATTATCTTAACATTCTTGACGTATGCCTCTTCTTCTTCGATCTTTGTTTTACTTCTTCTTCGATCTGTGTTATTTTTTTTTTAAAGTCTTGATTATAGAGAATTCCCACAACTATAGACATCCTTTATGGATAGTTTTGTTTGCACATTTGAAACCAATTTTTTTTCTGCAACTATGGATAGGGTTTATTGATAATTTTGTTTGCAGAATCCTTGTTTTAAAGTGTTGTTAATAAAAAAAAATCAGCAACTATGCATATCATTTTGGGAAAATTTTGTTTGCACATTTAAAACCATACCTCTTTTTCGAGCCTAGTTTTAAATAAGGTTTATAAATTTTTCCCACAACTATAGATATTGTTCATGTTTAATTTTGTTGGTCGTTGTTTTAAAGTAGGGTTTATAATTTCTTTGTGCAATTATAAATATCCTTTGTGAATAAATTTTTTTGTACATTTGAAACCATGAAACCACGCAACTATGAATGTAGTTTGTGAATAATTCTCTTTATACCTTTGAAACTATGCATTTCTTTAAATTTTAAAGGTGTATAACTTTTTCGTCTATGTATAATTTTGTTTGCACATTTGAAATGTTGAGAACTTGTCTATTTTTCTTTTTCTACAACTATAAGAAATACCTATTGATATTTTTCGTGTTCTATTATACTTTTTTTAACCCATTGAAAACTTTGAGCACTCAGTTATCAAGATTCGGCCTCAAAGTACTATATAGCTCAATTACTATATCTGGCAAATCGTGTGGAGTGAATTTTTGGATTATTGTTAACAACGCATCAATCATAGAAACATCCATCTCTTTGGGGCTTTCTCAAAACAACGGTTGGAAAAGTTTTTGTGGGTGAGTGATACACTTTGATGTCTTTTTTTCAACTGTATCTTAATATGAAAATGGATTCAAATTTTTTTTTATCGGAATTGGAATTTGGTACTAAAATTATATATTTTTGAAATTTTTAATATACAAATAAATTTAATTTTGTAAATTATATTTTTAAATATAAAAATGTATTTTTAATATTTTTAAATATAAATATTTAGAAATAATGTAAGCATTGGAATTTGGCATTGATATCATATATTTTTGAATTTTTAATATACCAATAAATTTAAAATAGTTAAAATTATTTTTATTTATTTTTTAACATAAGAGGAAAATGTTGTGAGGTGCGTTTATTTTTTATGTTCAGAGCTCTTTCAACTTTGATATTGAAAATCATAATTTTTGTTTTGTTATAATATTTGAAATAGGTTGAAGGTATCAAAGTATATCTTAGTGTGCTAATACATTAGAAACACACCAATAAATTAGACATACATCTTAGCAGCCAAGGTATTGAAGGCATACCAACAGTAATCTTGTTTTTCAACAACCTTAACCTCATTTGGTCCAATGAGCTGGAAGATATTTCTAGTTCCATTTGATTCCACATATGTGAGATTATAATATCATTATTATTGGTGTTCCACCATACTTAGTGGAGGTTTTACCAAGTTTGGTTGTGTTTTCTGTCTATAAGTTACTTAAGGGTTTCAAGAATTTATGTCTATGACCACTTAATTTTTACTTTTAATTTATTTTTTAAAGATTTTATTATAATTAATATATTGATTTTAATAGTTTTGGCGAATTAAGAATATGAAGTTTCTGTTACTTTTTTCTATATTTAAAAATTTACCACAAAATAAATAAAAAAAATAATTAAAATTGTTATTCTCACCAATTACTTATTATTACTATAATTCCTATACATAATCACTTGTTTATGTTATCATGTATATATTGATATCTACTATCACTATAAAAAATGAATCAATAAGTATCATAAATAAAGGGAATGAATTGATATATAATTTTGATTTCTTTCTTAGCTTTTCTGAAGAGGTCGAGGGGGAGGTGGAGGTGGAGGTGTTGGAGGAGGAAGAGGCGAAGGTGGTTGTGGAGGAGGTGAAGGTAGAGGTGGAAGAGGTTGTAGTGGTGGTAGAGGTGGAGGAGGCGGTGGTGGAGGAGCTAGAGGAGGTGGAGGAGGAAGAGGAGGCATAGGTGTTGGAGGAAGAGGAGGAGGAGGCGGAGGCGATGGAGGAGAGGTGGTGGAGGAGGTTGTGGAGGAGGAAGAGGGGGTGTAGGTTGGGGAGGTGGTGGAGGAGGGGGTGGTAGTGGTGGAGGAGGAGCAGGTGGTAGTGGTGGTGGAGGAAGAGGAGGAGTTGGTAGAAGCAGTGGTGGAGGTAGAGGCAAAGGTGTAGGTGTTGGAGGAGGTGGGGATTGAGATGGAGGAAGAGGAGGTGGTGGTGGTGAAGTTGGAGGTGGAGTTGGAGGACGAGGTGTTCGAGGAGTAGGAGGAGGAGGTGGTGCTGGTGGTCAAGGTGGACGTGGAGGTGGAGGAGTAGGAGGTAGAGGATGAGGTGGAGGATGAGGAGGATGTGAAGGTTCTAGAGGAGGTGGAGTTGGACGTGGAGGAAGA
>APFE031736076.1:0-16685 GCA_000404065.3 Pinus taeda | reverse complement strand
GTTGGATGATAGTTGTTGTCTTGTAACTACCATCCACATAAATAATGAGAACTATCACACTCATAGAAGAAATTCCTCAAGGAAAAAACAACTTATAGAAAAGATCATTGAAGAAATACTGTAATATTCCTAATTTGAAAATAATAGTAAATACCAAAAACATGAGCTAGGAAAAACAATTAAAATTAAAGAGAAAGCACCTAAATCAAAACACCAGAGAAAATGAGTAGAATAACTGGGCCATTTTATTAATCAATGGAATATGGGTATATAATGAGTAAGAACATTGGAACCTAGGATTTTTATGCAATGTAGGAAAACCCTAGAGAAATCTCGCTAACCCATTGCTTAAATGGCTCCAAACTAATAATGAAAACTGCCTAGAAAATTCATTACAGACTACCAAATGGAACTAGATGTTCTCCTCAAAATAATGCCTAGAATGCTCTGGAACTTTTGCTCTAAACTCCTCTGCCAAAAACCAACAAACCCCAAAATTGGTATGTGCTAAATTAAGATGATGAAGAAGCCCTCCAAATGGCATAATACACTCTATAGTTGGCTATGCATCCTACTAGAATTATTCCATTTATGATGCTCATAAATTATGAAATTTTAACCATTTCCTCTCTTAGAAACACCCACAAAAACCCATAAAATCATTGGGTTGATCCTGGCTGACTCAAAATGCCTCAAAAAGTGTGTAATACCTAAAAAATACACTTGTTGCTACAAGAGAAGAACTTGAATCTCTTCCTTAAAAAATTCTCATAAATTTCTTCAAAATTAACCCATAGCTTCATATCAATCCCATAAAAACCTAGAAAAGTATTGCGCTAATTCTAGTTGATCCAAAAAGTCCCAAAATGTGTAAATTCCCTAGAAAATAAAAAAATCAGCCAAACAATTACTATTCATCTTCAGCTTTGAAAATCCACTTAGAAATCATCAACACTAATAGATAAAACCACCCACAAAAATAGTTGAAACTTTAACCCACAGTAGTTTATCCTCCAATGAAAAAGAAAACTTCAACTATGGAACACATGCAATAAATCTCCGTGGAACTCTTGAATCAAACTCCCAAAAAATTCCTCACTAGGGAGACACTCGAAGTTCTCCAAAATGAGTTTGGAAATTCCACTTGGCACTCCTGTGCTAAACAACCTTTCTCTTCTTGTGCTAAACAATTCCAGGAGAAGATGATCGGTGAAGTGTAATAGTCAAAAGATGCCCAAAAAATTAGTCTCTCCTCATATAATTTCTTCTCATCCTTCTAGAATCCTTTTTAGTATTATTTTATTTGTGGGGGCCATTTTACACTTAATATATTTTTGTGGCCATTGTAATAAAATAATATTTTTTAACATTCTCTCATAAAATATTTTTTTACTTCAATTTCCTAATAAATATAATATTTTTCCTCTTTTAATAAAAATTAGGCAAAAACCCTTAGCAATTTTGCAGTCACAAAAATTAGGAATATTACTATCCTTCCCAGCAAAAATTGCTTGTCCTCAATAATTTCCCAAGAATGAAATCCCCCTTTTTCCTCTCTAAATTGTCACTATTACCAATACTAGGGTCCCAAATGTGCCACCATGTCATCCCTTTCCCATTGTTACAGGTCTATTTAGGCACATGACTGCCATCATTCAGATCAGTTCTTTTAGGGCTCATCAAACCCTAATTCTATTGCTACATGCCCTAGACAAGTCATCACATTGAATGCCATCATTCCTGAGAGTTTCCTAGCCTAAAGACATCTTCAAATGACTCTTTGATGGACCAGTGCAGCCTTGGTCAGGGGTAGCTACGCTGCAGATCACATAGGACCATTCAAGCCTACTCCGTAGAGCACCTAGGCCCACTTTGACCTGCGCTGGGTGAGATTAAGTGAAAGCTTCATAGGGTTCTAGGACCATTCTTTCATTCTAGATCATTCTAGAAGATTCCCACCTCTTATCCTCTCCTCTGAGCTCCAAATTGGATAGGGAATGAATCAAATAACCTCCTATCCTCTCATCCCTTCCTCCATGGAAACTAGCTCCCAAATTGGAATGCCATTCAATGCCCAATTTATGACAAGACCACCTCTATTTCCCTATAAATTGAGCACTCATCATAGTGATCATGGGCTGGACTTTGAGAATTTGTAAGGAGATACTAGTGGTTTGAAGTTTGAGATTGTAGTGAAGTATTGTTATGCTGCCGAGTGTTGTGTGTTTGGTGTGATGAAGGATGGAACTCAAGCTGGATGAGTGACATGGGATCAAACTTCTTTGGTTTTAACTCTTCCTTATGTTTAATAAAGTTGTTTACACATTTTCCCATATTCTTGTCTTTATGTATGATGATTATACATGTAAATGCTTTCGATTCCATTTTCTTATAGCAAATAGATCTCTTGCTTTGATTTGTTTTTGTCCTTTGTTTATGATTGTAGGTACTTATTGAGCAGATTCAGTTTGAGAAGGAGCGACAAGAGATATTAAAAGGAGATAAAGGAAAGTGAAAGATAACAAGTAGGTCCCTTGTCTTATTTATCTTCTATCGAAAAAGGTTAAACTCTCTAAATCTATTGTTATAAGTGTAGCTACCCACCTAGGGAAATTTTGTTTATCCATAGATGAAAAATTCCACATAACAAATTTGTGACCATACTAGGGATCGACCATAATTCCGGGTAGTTTATCTTGATCATAGTACACCCTAGTAGACTTTACTTGCTTTCGTTGATCTTATTTCAAAATTTTTGAAGTGTTTTTGGTCAAAAAATTGGAGTTAGATGTTTTTTGATTGGCTTCTCTTGCACTAGTGCATCCTTGGTTAGGGGACAGTGCACTGCAGAGCACCCTTGGCTTAAAGACAATGCTCTGTATCATAGATACTCCCACTCTGACCTACGTTGATCCTCCTTAATCTTACAAACCCATCTTTGGCTTGGATTTTTCCAATTTTTCTTCTAAAGTTGTTTGTTTAAAGGTCAATGTTTCACTGGTTCTAAAATTAACTTGTATATCTTCTCCTAGCCCTAATTTGACATTCTATGTTTAGTGCTTCTTAAGAATTTTCTTTATCAGTATCAATTCATTGTCAAAGGTAGTTTATATTGATTATACTTTTATGAAAAGGAAGTGTCGTAAAGTCTTCATTTCTTTGAAAAAGAAACTGTCATAAAGTCTTCGTTTCTTGTGAAAGTTATTGATTGATTGTTTGTGCATATAGTTCCTTTTTGTTCATATAAACACTAAAGGGAATGAAAAGAAAAAATTGCATTTTGCATATTGTTTTTTTGAATTCTTGATAGGAATATCTAGGGAAATTGCATTAGGTGTGCTCTTTTCTCTTTGTCAAAGTTCTGATTGCTCTATCCCTTACTAGCTACGGTTTTCATTGTTAATTGAATGAAAGAATGTTTCTCATGTTAGTTTCATTCTAGGAATTGTAAACATACATCATGTGGTGAATCTTGAAAGGAAAATTCTTAAGAATATCAACTTAAAATTTATCTCAATTAACTTAATGGAGCATTGTGACTTAATGCATAACATATAGAGGTCTAGGCTAGAGATGTGTTTCGGCGTCATAAAACATAGCAATTGTTGCTAACTTGTCTGTGATACATTTCAAGTGTGATACCTTATTCCACGTTAATGAGTATATCGTAGCTTGTCTATGTACCTTTGGGCATATAGGGCCGTGTTACAATACATTAAGTATAAAGGAATTCTCTCATTGTGCGGTTTCGCATTAGATAGCACTAACACGGATTGGGCATCCATGTACTTTCGACTATCCATCCTTGGGTAACCGAGTTAGCTACCTTGTACATTGTTATACACCAAACACAACATTCAGGGAGAATTCCTGCATGTATGTTAAGTCCTTGGTTTACTAAGGCAGTATATTGCAGTTCACAGTTATTTGGTAATCCTTTTGCCTATATTGTCCCTCTTTTGTTTTGTTATATTATTTTGATTAAAACAAAATTAATTGACCATGGATAACATCCTCCACGTCACTCCTTAGTTGATATTAGGTTGAGACATATGGAAACAACTCTGGAGTCCACAAATCAATGAATTCCTTTTGATGGGAATCCTAGTCCTTTTCCTCCTTTCAAAAATATTGGTGCTCCTTATATGGCTACATTGTCCCTTCCGAGACTTACCATCGGTTTGCTAGTATGGTTTTTCTCAACCACCTTGACCCCACAACTAAATATTCCTATAACTAGACAAGATCAACCTCTAGTTGATCCTAAAATTGACCCTTTGCCTTCTTTTTCAGTTGTTCCTTCCTCCCCTTATTCCTCTTTGCCTCGTGAAAATATTGACATTAGCAACCAGGTGGATAAGAATATCAAGAAAGGGAGGAAGAAGAAGAAGAAGAAGAAGAAAATTTAGCAGGGGGAAACCAAGCAACCATTACTTCAAATGCAACTTCTGATGAGAAACCATCCAATAAGCCTCACAAACTTTGATATCCTTGCAAACTTTGTATGGGAGACCATCTTCTTCAAAATTGTTCTAGTATTCCTCAAATCGTAGAAGAATGGTCTTCTCATTCACATCATCCCGTGTCGTCAAATTTTGGAGATCATGCTGGTGACACACCATCAACTAGTGGTAGTAAAGTTCATGGAAAGGAGGGTAGAGTTAAGTTTCCCTGTAGGTTATGTCAAGGAAATCACCCCATTCACCTTTTTCCCTACCTGGATGAAGCCAAAAAAGTGTTGCATAACCGTCTTGCTTCATCGCAGTGATTTCCATCTGGTTACATGAGACTCTCCCTTAATCCTTCACTAGTTTATAAAGTGACTGACCCAAATCAACTGTCGGTCAAACCCACTCTCTCTAAATGTGAATCCCATGAGTCTATACTTGACCAATCACAGGTCAAGGAAACAATTGACCTGATTTCACATTCAGTTAATCATACCTTTCTCAAAGAGAGTGAGTATGATACCACTTAGGTTCTTTTCTTTTCTTCAGATTCCAATGAACTTGGAGGCAACCCTCCTGTTCCATCAAGACAGGAGGAAAATCCTCTTGTTCTCATAACTTAAGGGGGTAATTCTCTTGTTCTTATGGTACCCCCTCCAAGTAGCTTGGTCACTTCCTTTGATTGGAATCAACTGTCAGGATGTCATCTTCCTTCTTATGTGCTTTTCCAGATCATAGTACAGGTTTATAATATGATTATATCTAGCAATATTATAGATGAAGGTGCATCTATGAGTATCCTTTCCTCCACTTCTTGGAAGGTTCTTGGTTCGCCACCGCTTGTGCCTATTACCCAGAATATGTTGGCTTGTAATAGAGGAACCAGCCAAACATTAGGGATCCTTCCTTAGTTTCCTATTACTTTGGGAGGAAAAATTGTTTATCTCAATGTGATGGTAGTCCCAGGCCCTTTAGATTACAATTTACTTCTTGGTCATGACTATGTTTATGACATGGGAGCTATTGTTCAACACACTTTCAAGTGATGTGTTTCCCGCATGAAGGTAGAATTATCACCATTGACTATTGGGTCATGGAAAAGGAATGCATATATTATTTATTTCAGCATCCTTTTCTTTAGTTATATCCCTTTTACATCCTAAAATGTTAATATATCAAATAATTATGGTAAAAATGAGGAAATTATCTATCATCACAATTTAGCTGACTACTATCCCACTTTATGCAAAAAAAAGATGAAATGGGACAACTGTTGTTCCTCAGCCAAGGGACAGTGAAGAGACGAACAAGCCAAGGATGGAGTGTGCAGTTATGGACAAAAGCAAATCGAATCATAGGACTAGCGCAAGGAGGGAAAGATAACTGAAGTTAGAAGATTGTGCGAAACCCTCAGGATCTCTTGATCCCGAGGGATCACTGTTACTGGTTATCATTTTACCTCTTTGCCATTATAAAATATAGCGATTGTAAGTAGAGGAAAAGGGGGAGACATTATTCGAGAATTTCTATTGTATTTGTAACTTTGATCATCGACTCTTGCAATTAAAGTAGAGTATGAACTGGTTGTAACTATTTTGCGATGATTAATATATAAATCAATTGTTGTTCCTTCTCATCTACTGAAGTAATATGACGGTGTTCACTGGTGGCTAAGGGCCTGGCCCCAGTGGATTCACTTGCTATTCCCATACCATTCTTTTATGATTTCTATCGTGTGATGGTTTGGTTTGATTTCCACTTACTATAATCGCATTGCTTTGCTATTTCATATTTCTAGTCTTAATGAAATTACTCTGTTTTACATGCTACAGTAATATTGATTCAAGTTGTTTTTATCTCTAATCTAGTTATCTGCTTCAACACTCTATTATTGTTATTTCAGATTTAGTCATTTAGTTCAACGTTCTATTATCGTTGTTTCCAATCTAGTTATTTAGCTCAGCGTTCTATCTTGAGTCTGTCTACTGTAACGAGTATTGACTATTATACGCTCTCAAAATGAGATTCTTTCTATTTAGATTAGAAATTACATTTGGAAAATCAATCAGTTCAAAGAGAAATGAGTTATTGTTACTGTATTCTTGAATGATAACTGAATGAATGTCTGATTTGGTTTCATTAGAAAATTAAGCTTTCTGTTAATTGTAATTAAAGTTCACTAGCTACATCCATTTACTCTCATATTTGAAAAGACTGTACTGCAATTTAGAAGCATTACTCTTGAGTAAATAGCTTCCACATATTGTGTACACTCTTGAAATAAAAATTCTTACATGGATTGATAACTAATGTGAAGATAATTAGGAGTTAAAAAGACACCTTTTATCACTCAACATTGACCAACATTCATTTCTCAGTCCAAATATGACTTTCAGTCAGCCATCTTCCCTAAATGGTCCTTTTGTCCCAATGGTATATTCCCCACCACAGGTCAATTATGTGGCAACCTGTTCCATGCCTACATCAATGGACAATCAGTTCCATGATGTTGTACATTATGTATTGGGGGCATTGGAACCAGATCTCTCCTTCTAGAGCATTGTTCTCCCATTTGTTGAGAACCTCTTGGAAGTGATGACCTCTTATGGGTCGTGATCAAGGAATATGAGGATATTTCTTTTACTGTGTCAACCTCATTAAAAAATGAAATAGGTCCAAGAGCATAGTTCCTTTTCTTCTGTCAAGCTTGCTAAAAAATGAAACAAGGAATATGAGCAGAGTTCCTTTCCTAGTGTCAAGCTCATTTAAAAATGAAACAAGGTCCCCTAGAGAAAAGTTCCAAGTCAAGTCTTTCACTTCATCTCGTATATTCATTCAATCCACCTCATAGCCATGAATAGTATATCTAGGTGAATGCAATGAAGCTTGTGGGGGATGCAACTAGTCTCGAGTCATCATGCTGGGGGCATGTAAACTAAATCCAAGCATAGTTTTTCATTTCAAGATTGTGTAAACATGAAACTAAATCCAAACATAGTTTTTCATTTCAGTCTTGTGTAAACATGAAACTCAATCCTGGCATAGTTCCCTATGGTTCAAGCTTGTTGAAAAATGAACCCATCTCAATTTTAACCCTCGTGATTTCCCTTCTATCAACCTCTTCCATCAAATGAGCCTTGGTTTCTTCTCCTTCCATCGTCACTATCTGCTTGGTCAATCATACGCTTCAACTTGGTTGTTTTACCCTTTCTGAGGAATAGTCGTAATGAGTGGTCTTATTAGCCAACCTCTTTAGATAAATCAACATGTTTTGAGAAGTTCCAACATCACCGGAACCAGTTGCTATCCTATACACCACTCGTTCCTCTAAGTGGAGTCCTCTTTAAGCTCTTTTCAGACTCTCGAAAAATGAAAAGATTGCCGAGCGCTTGTCCTTTTCAACTCCTAAACGGATTGGAAACAACATCTACTTAGTATAAGTTTAAACCTTTTCTAGAATAAGATATATTACTTATGAGAAAGGAATACGTTGATCGAACATGGTCAATAGGTTCTCTCTCGTATTATTTTACACTTTTTCGGACTTGTGAGACAAATCTACAAAAAAGAACTTGTGGAGTTTTCTTTTTGTCCCTTTCCAAAGTCTCTAAACATGAAAAGGACTGAGTTATCATTGTCGTTAAACTCATTAAAACATCAAATAGTGATAAACTTGTCCATTATGACAAGACTGAGTTTCACCTTTGCTAGACTCGTTAAAGCATCACATAGTGATGGATTCACCCAAAGGGTGGAATTATACAACAATAATATGTTATGCTCTTCAAGAATGATAAAAAATAAAGAGGTACTGATCAACAATTACTGGGGAAAATAGGAAAAGGGGTAAACCACTTTATGGTAGCAAGTCACTCTTTAACATGACACATTCACTTCATCTCTGCGACTACTTGGGTTGGGTTGTCTTCTTGATGGTTATAATACCTATGTTCTATCATACCATCCATTACCTTGATTTTGGGACAATGCTGCCAATTCATTTAGTGTCGCCGACATGTTCAAGAGAAGTCACTCAATTAAATTCATCCTTTTCAATACTCATTAACCTTCACTTTCATGACCCCCATTCTTGAACCTTGTGTCATCAGTCACATTCTATCTCCAAACCATTACACTCGTTTCATTTTTGTTATGTGGGATATATCAAGGCCCTCCTACAATGAGTCACTTCTTGTTGACCTCAACATATTATCCAAGAAATTGACTTAGAAACACCCTTTCAGTACCTTGAGGCTTGCATACATCAATGGCAAGTTTCTCGCTTCCAGCGACAAGTTGACATCAATGGCCTTTGACCGAAAGACTTTGTATGGTGGTCAACATCAAAACATGTATTCACACCATGCATAATCTACTGTAGTACCTTGAGGATCATTATCATTGTCAGTGATTTCTCTCACGTTTGTTAACAACTTACATCATTGGCTGGTAATCAGACGTTGCCTTCCCATGTTTGACTTCAAATCACATATTCACATAGTTAGAATCATACTTGAGTGAATTATTGGATGAGATAGAAGACCCCAGATCTAGCTTCATCCATTCGTGCTGCGATTTTAGGAAAGTACCAAATCATTCGTATGATGGCCTTACACTGATGGTCATCCAACCATTGGTCTATATCTATAGACAACTATCTATGTACATGTAATGAAGAGTTTATATGCTGAGCATGGGTATGCCTTCCCTCAGTAATTCATGAAAAATCCAAAATATCATGATATTATGTATTGTAATTGGTGCAGGTTGCCATTCGCTTCAGAACCTCCTCATCACATTGTAAAGAATATCACTCAACATTATAATTTTCAACTTCATGCTTTACGAGGCAACTGTTATAGGTCTATTTGGGCACATCACTCCCACCATTTAAATAAATACTTTTAGGGATCATCAAACCCTAATTCTGTTGGTACATCCCCTAGAAAAGTCATCACATTGAATGCCATCATTCCTTAGATTTTCCTAGCCTGAAGACATCTTGAAATGACTCCTTGAGGGACCCGCACAACCTTGGTCAGAGGTAAGTGCACTGCAGAGCACTTAGGCCCATTCAAGCTTGCTTTGGAAAGAACCTAGGCCCACTTTAACCTGCACTGGGTGAGATTGAGTGAAACCTTTATAGGGTTCTGGGAGTATTCTTTCATTTTATATGATTCTAGAATATTCGCACCTCTTATCCTCTCCCATGAGCTAGAAATTAGATAGGGAATGAATCAAGTAACCTCTTATCCTCTCATTTCTTCCTCCATGGAAACTAACTCCTAAATTTGGAAGCCATTCAATGCCTAATTTATGACAAAATCACCTCCATTTCCCTATAAATTGAGCAATCATCATAGTAATCAGGGGTTGGACTTTGAGAATTTGTAAGGAGATACTATTGGTTTGAAGTTTGAGATTGTAAGCAAGTATTGTTATGTTGCCTGACTATTGTGCTTTTGGTGTGATGAAGGATGGAACTAAAGCTAGATAAGTGACATGGGATCAGAATTCTTTGGTTGTAACTCTTCCTTCTACTTAATAAAGTTGTTTACAATTTTTCCCATATTCTTGTCTTTATATATGATGATTATATGTGTAAATTATTTCAACTCCATTTTCTTATAGTAAACAGATCTCTTGCTTTGATTGGTTTTTGTCCTTTGTTTATGACTGCAGGTACTTATCAAGCAGATTTAGTTCAAGAAGAAGCAACAAGAGCTATTCAAAGGAAAAAAAGGGAAGTGAAAGATAACAAATAGGTCCCTTATCTTATTTATCTTCTATAGAAAAAGGTTAAACTCTTTAAATCTGTTGTTCTAGGTGTATTTACCCACCTAGGGAAATTATGTTTATCCGTAGATGTAAAATTCCACATAACACCAATGCACTATCCTATCATAAAGGAATCCCTCGATATCAAGATCCCAAGCCATCCTAATCAACGTGAAGCACCCCTTGCTCCACCCTTTTTCCAACCATATATAAGCTCAAGAATCCCTCCCCTTAGTGTCCATGAGTAGAAAATCAAAATGAAATAAAATCCTGATAAACCCCTTGTGAAATTTCCCTACTGAGTAGTTAATATCATGCACTTCACGAGTATGTTCCCAAAGATACAATCCAACCCATGTGGAGATGAATCTTCACTTTTATGATATCCCCTTGATCTCCTCCTACTGACCATCCCATGATGCGGGTAAATCCCCCCATGCCAATAACAAACAACTAAAATGGAATGGAAGATATGAATGATCTTCCCCTATAAGAACTACCTCATCCCTAACGGTAGCTAAACTACCAAATCCTATGATGCCAAGATTCCATTCCCATGACAATGTGAGGTTTTCTATTTGATTCCAAAACACCTCGATCATTATCGACTACCCAACATGCTCATATCAAATCCTCAACTCTCGCAATGCTCGACCACAATATCTATCATGATTGAAGTGATCCAACCTGCAAGAGAAACTGATTAGTTCTAGATTCTATCACTCCATGGCTATCCTCGATTGACCACAATGAAAATATCGTCTAGAAAAGGCTATAATGAAGGTTTTTAGTGTTATAAAATTGGAAAAAATTGTTAAAAAACAATCCACTAAAACATTCATTTTGCGATATAATATACTTTAGCCGATATTATAATGAAACTTCATTACAACTGAAAAAATCTAGGCCAATGGAGATTTTAGGGATGTCCTTTTAGCAGTGCATTTCATGGAATAGGTAGCATTGGTGTGCTAAATATATAAAAGAACCAAGGCTACATAAATAACTGAGGCATTGAATATAAGTAACATTGATTCCTTAGATGTATACTTCCTGTTATGCAACCAACTCACAAAGAAAAAATATATCAACAATTTAAAAATTATCCTCTTCGAGGGGGAAACCCATTTTACATAAATGAACAATTCTTAGATGATACAAATGATAAGACCTCCTTGGTATATATAGGAGTCTAAGAGGTCACAATATAATCAAAGCCTACATAACAATAAAAATGTATGGGCACACTGATAACAATAGTGGGCTTCTAGGGGGCACAAAGTTAACAATATGTAGGATACATGGGCATAACAATAACCATAAGGGGTTATATGAAATATGATTTTTACTTCTTCAGGATGAAATATGATTTTTACTTCTTCATCAAGTTCTGCCTACACTCTTTGAACTGGGAGCTTGTCACCGATAAAATTCTTTAAGCATGAAACATGGGAAACCAGGTGTACTCGGGAAGATGCAGGCTACTCCAATTTGTATGCTATAGTCCCAATATTTTACAACACCATGTAAGGACCATAGTATTTTAGTGATCATTTATTATCCTTCTCTTAAGGGACATTTGTTTGTATGGTTGTGGTCGTAAAAATATGTAGTTACCTACATCAAATTTTTTTTTATTGTGATGTTAATTTTCTCGTTGTTTCATTCGATTCTGTAGTAAAGTGAGGTTATCCTTTAAGATTTGAAGAACTTGTTTTTGATGCTCGATGTGATCCTCCACTACTTGAATGTTAGAATCTTCCATCAAAGATGATGTGATGGTGGGTGGATGATATCCATAAAGTGCCATAAATGGGTTAATTTTTGTTGTCCACCATTCAACTAGAGGTAACCCCTTGACCCATTGTGTTAATTTATCAGATACAAAGCAACAAATATATCCTGCCAAACAATTTTTCACTATTTCTTTTTTCCTGTCAGAATGAGGATCATAAGACTATGAACTAATTGAGTACCAAGAGAAGAAAATAATTTTGTCCGAAACTTTCCAGTGAAAATGGGATCTCTATCATTTACAATAATCTTTGGGTTTCCATGTAGCTTTTTAATTATTTCCATAAATGCAGTGGAAACTATACTACTTTAAAATGATGAGATAATGCATAAAAGTGTACATACTTGGTAATTCTATCAACTACCACTGTGATGACACTATTTCCTTCAAACTTTGGTAAACACGTGATAAAATCCATTGATGCCTCCTCCAAATGTTGACTTGGAATGGATAGAGGTTGTAAGAGAGTCGGGGTCTTAATTGTCTCAACATTGTCTTTTTGGAAAACACAAAAATCTGCCACAAACTTCTGAATATCAAATTTAAGGCCATTACCAAGAAAAAATATTAACGCTGTGGTAATTTTTTAAAAATCTAGAGTGGCCTCCTAAGGAGCAGGTGTATAATTCCAAAAAAATATTTTGTTTGAGTTGGGAATTCTTACAAAGATATAAGAGATATTTATAACATAATGAATAAATTTTCCAACTAAATGTATTAAATGTACTGGGATCTTGCTGCAAATTTTGGATGAGTTTCCAAACTTCTTTACCATTATTCCATTCATCCCTTGCATCGATTATCCAATCAAGTCAGATAATAGAAATGGAACAAAGCAATGGTTCCACATCCTCATCCTTTCTTGAGAGTGCATATGCAACAACATTTTTCTACCCTTTTTTATAGATGATTTCAAAGTCATAATCCAACATATTTACGACCAATTTTTTTCTCTTCTAAAGATAATCTTTGTTCCAGAATGTATTTAATACTATCATGATATATTTTTGTCTTGAAGTCTCTTCCCATTAAGTAAGATCATCATTGCTTTAGTGCATGTAGTATTTCAAACATTTCCTTCTCATAAATGGGTTTGTGTAAATACTTTCCTTTGATTGTATGGCTTTCAAAAGAAATGGGTTTTCCTTCTTGCATTAAAACAACACCAATTCCATTTCCTGAGGCATCACATTCCATAATAAAGGTTTTTGTGAATTCTAGCATAGCTAAGACCAGTGCTTGACACATTATCTATTTTTGATGTTCAAACGCCTTCATTGCTTTTGGAGTCCAAGAAAATGCATCTTTCTTCTGTAATGTTGTTAGAGGTGTTGTTATTCTCCCATAATTGTTAACAAACTTGCGATAATACCTTATTAACCCAACAAATCCTTGAATATTTTTTGTGGTTGTGGGGATTTTCCATTCCTTAACGGCTTTAACTTTGTTAGGTTCTACTTGAACATCCTCGTGAGATACAATATGACCAAAATATTCCACCTCCTGTACTCTAAAGAAACATTTGGAGTTTTTTTGCATATAATTATTTCTCCAATAGTTTGAGCACCTTTTCAACATGTTGAACATGATCCTTCCAAGACTTGTTGTATATTAGTACATCATTAAAAAATATTAACATAAATTTTCTGAAGAAGGGATTGAAAATGGAATTCATCAAACCTTGAAATGTGGAAGGTGCATTAGTAAGGCCAAAAGGCATAAAAAATTCATAATGTCCCTCATGATTTTGAATATTGTTTTCAGAATGTCTTCAATCTTCATTCTAATTTGATAATATCATGAATGAAGATATAGCTTGGTGAAGCTAATTTCCCCATGCAATCATCCAAAAATTCACAATGACAGGAATGTGAAATTTATCTTTAATAATGAGTTTGTTTAGCTCCCTATAATCCAAAAACATACACCATGATCCATCCTTCTTATACACCAATACTAGTGGAATAGAGAAAGAAGTTTGACTAGATAGAATTATACTGGCCTATAACATCTCTGCAACGATATGTTAAATTCACTCTTTTGGGCATAGGGATATCTGTAAGGCCTAATATTTATAGGAACACTTCCTGGAATCAAATGAATAGCATGATCACGATCACGAATAGGTGAAAAGCCTTTGGGAGTTTCAAATACCTTGGAACGATTGTCCAATACTTTATGGAGATATGGAGAAATAGATGATTTTGATGTTTAAACCTCTAGTAAGCATAATTGTGCAATTACACCGAATTATTCTTTATTTATAAGATTTTTCACACCATTAGTTGATTATCTTTCTTGTTTTCCCTAGGGTACCCCTTAATTCAACTTCCTTTCCTTCCCAAAAAAATTTCAAGAAAAGTTCTTGAAAATTAAAATCTATTTTCCACAAAGATTGTAACCATTGGACTCCTACTATGACATCAACATAACCCATTGGAATGGAAAACATTAGACTATTCAATACATATTCCCCCATGGTTAACTTGATATTATGGAACTTTCTAGAGAAATTTATAGTTCCTCCATTTGAAACCATCACTTGACACTTTGGTGCCAGATATAGGAAGTAATTCAATTCCTTAGCTATCTTACAATAAATAAAATTATGGTTAATACCCGAATCAATCAACACTATTACCTTTTTCTTCTTGATATATATGTCTATCTTGAAAGATTTAGGAGTGGTTATTCTTTCCAATGCATTACAATATATACTTAGATCCATTTCTTCTTTCTTTGGTGTTGGATCCCATTATATGCCCTCCTCATTTGATGTTTCTTGTTCCTTTTCTTCACCCTCTTCACAATCTATGTAGATAATTTCTTCTCAACATACTTATGAAATTTAGTGTATTTTATGTCACAATTGTAGCAAAGTCCTTTTGCTCTTTTTTCCTTCATTTTTTGTGGTGTCAACCTTGTAGTTTGTTGAGGGTTAGGAGAGGCAACACTTCCATATTTATAGTTGTGAGTGGTAGAATTCTTTGTTGCGATAATTTTTCTTCCAACTTTTCTTTCCACCCTGAATTATTTTTTTAATGAATCAAGTCCCCAAATGAAAAATTTATGTTGGATATTATTGTTTAAAGTCCATATCAAGACATCAATCATATTCTCATATAGAATACTAGTTACCCTAATACTTAATTTTTTGAAGTCCTCAATTTTCTTCACCATTGAACCCTTTTGTTTGAGATTTATCAATTGGCTAAAGAATGTGTTTCTCTTTGTATCCTCATAATGTGCTATCATTTCCGCCATAAAAATTGATCAAGTGGCAAGTGGTTTATTAGAACAAATCCATTGATACCATATATATTTATTGGGTTTTAAATACAAATATTGAATGCATAACTTTTGTGTGTGTATCACATCATGGGGATCAAAATATTACTCCATCTATAGTATCCGTGTTATTAGTTCCTTGCCATGAAACTTCCTCATATCGATGTTTGGAATGTGGTCAATCATAAACCCAACATTAGAGTGTCTAAAATCATACTTAGTATTCCTTTTTGTCCTTATCATGATTTTCATGGATTACCTTGTCACCACTGGGAAGGCTTTGTTCTAGCAACTTTTCCAAACCTTCCTTCAACCCTTCTATCTTGAAATTCGTTATTTCTTCCATGCTTTATTTTAAACCATAATTCAAAACTACCATGTCCATTTTTATACCATCTATATTAACATTCATCATGGCTTCCAATTCATTTTTTGTTAGTTTTTGCAAGAGCGAAATTCATTTCACTTGGTCTTGTAATTTTGATATATCATGTTGTATTTCTTCATCTTCTTCATGTGTCGTAGTCGAGCTTCCTAGTTTCTTACTAGGTGTATCCCTTCTTTTGTTTCGAGGCATTATGGAATAAAAAATGATATCTATGCTTCAATATTCCCTTTGAATAACTTCAAACTTCATTTTTTCAAACAAAATTTAGGCAATATTATCTTTTAAAATACACACCTTTTTCTTGCTTTTAGGAGCTTGATTTTGAGACTATTGCATCTATGTAAGTTCTTCTCTTCAAGGTCTAAAATTTCATCTTATGTTAGCCCTTTGTATCTTATTTCAAATGCCATAAGTTAGACCAATATTGGATTCTTCAAGATAAAGTTATTCCCAATCTCCCTCAATTACTTGATTATGGGTTGATTTAGTGGAGTGAATTTGTACAAAATGCCATGCGTTACTATTAAAACCCTAGGAACTGAAAATTCTATAAAAGAAAACAAATTTCTTGCATTTTCAGCAAATTTTTATGAAATTCAAATTTGATTCCTAAATAGAAAGTTATGAAGATTTTCCCTAGGTCACCTATTTGAGACAAAATTATTGAGCATGCAGAAACCCTAACTTCCTTGGACCATATCTCAAAAAATATAGAGAAACAATATCTAACAATTCTACATGAAGTTAACCAAGATTTCTAATCCATGTGGTCAAAATTTTAGCCTCTAAAGCTTCGTAGAAAAAAATTTATAGAAAAAATTTCACAATGACCAATTTGAAGTAGCAGAAACATATAATCCAAAGCTTTGATACTAAATGTTATGTAACTAGCTCACAATGAAAAGATAGATCAATGACTTAAAAATTATCCTCTTCAAGGGGGAAACCTACTTTACATAACATAAATGGATAATTCTTGGATGACACA
>APFE031736063.1:17096-83719 GCA_000404065.3 Pinus taeda | reverse complement strand
ATTTGATTCGTCGGTATCAATGAATGCATCAACAGATATCCGTTCATTTTTTACTTGAACTTGAACCGAGATATAAATAAGGCTATTAGTCTTGCCTATCTTTTTTAACAAAGTATTTTCTTCTGTTCTAGTAATCTCTGGTTTTGGAAGACTGGTTGAAGTTGTAGTTCTTTTTCAAAACAGGCAAAAATCATTTACTTCTGGAAAAGGTAACATAGGCTACTTACCTTTTTGTACTGACTGTTCTGACCGTGAACTTGTGGATTCATCTTCTGAATCATCTGATGTTTCGCTGGTGACTTCAATGTCACTTTCTTCTTCACTGTAATGGAGTTCTTATGAAAAATCATCATCTGAATAGGATATATAGGATAAATTCATCTTTTGAACACATTCTTCTTCCTCTTCTACATCTGATATTTCAGCCAAAATATATACATCTGAAATATCATCTTCTGATTCTACTATGGACCAATCATCTTGAAATTCTTCTATATCTATACAAGCTTTAAGTTTACTTGATGGATTTTGTGGGCACTTTCATGCAAAATGTCCTTTCTTTTTACAAATGAAACAAAAATTATTGTTTCTTGGTCTTGATCTTTTCTTCAAAAATTTATATTTGCGGAATGGCTTTCTTGGGTTTGAGACTCTCTTGGGTTTAAATCTACCATACCTCTTTGTTTTCTTCTTCTTCTGAATGGTGTCCATGGTAGCATGATTTTGCAGACATCTGAACTGGGTGTGATGTCATGTGCCTTCTTCTGCCAGCATAAGTATTTGACTTTCTCTGTGATTCTAAAAAGAAGGTCAACCCAATAAACTTGATCTACCCTTTTGTTCTGTACATCTAGATCTTTCATAATGAGGTCTCCTAGATTGCCTGGTAACTTTGAAAAAAAAGAAATTTTTTGAGCCACATCATTTGAGAGATTAGCTTTAAAAACCTTAGCCATCAAATCTTTACTGAATTGATCAAACTATTTCATATCCTTTAATTCCATTCGACTAAGATCTATTATCAATTTCTTTTTCTCATCAACTGGTTCTGGCATGAACTGTGTCTTTAACAATAACTCTAATGTAGACAGTCCAACTTCCATGACGGCTCTTCTCTCTTCTTCGAATGGTCCCATCCACCAATCATAGACTATACCAGTCATGCGTTTTTCTGCTAGGACAATAATGGATACATTATCTAATTTTGTACTAACTTGCATCTGATACAAAGCACCTATCCAAATCTAGATTGATTCTCCAGGATTTGAATAATTATCCAAATCTAGAATATAACCATTGGTATTGGTAGCATACAAGTCTTCTTCAACACGTGGATACTTATTTACTTCTTTCAAGATATGAGCCTTGTTCTGGTTATTTATTGATGGCAAGATAAAAGAAGGAAAATTGGAGGCATCTTGTTCAAGGGTCATCACTTCTTTCTTTGAAACAAAAGGTTTATCTGTTTTATATGTTTCTCTTTCACTGGTTAGCTTTCCAGTGTTTTTAGAAGTGGACTCTTTTGCACTAGTTGCAGTTATTGATTCTTTTGATTCTTCTTCTTCTTGATCCCAATAACTGGGTGCACTCATATCTATGTGAAACTTAGGAATTTCTTTGGCCTTCTTCTTGTGTCTCCTTCTTCTTCTTTCTTCCTTTTCTAGCTTTTCTGATTGTTGCTCATCATAGAGCAATTTCAGATTAGCATTTATCAGGTCAGCTTGTTTGCCTAAATCATCTAGAACATCTTCAACATGAGCACACTACGTGGTTAAATAGTCTCCTATCTGGTATACCTAGTCCATGTCATTCGGTTTTTGTGAATTTTGTTCTACTAAAGGAGCGTAGTCAGCTCTTGTTACTGGTTGTCTGGTATTAGATGAAGAAGTACTGAATTTTGTTTTTTGCAGCTGTTTTCCTCCTTTTACAAATCTGCGATTTGCATACTGGAATTCTTCAACGGGTGGAAAAGAATATACATATGTTATAAACATTTTATTTACAGCAATGAAAGGTTTTTCTTCTGGTATCTAAAATTGATTTGTAGACAGCGGTACACTGGTGGAAGAACTAGTTTCATCTGGTGTAGGAATATGGCCATAAAAGGATTTTCTTCCACTGACAAGAGGTTGTTCATTTTCTTGGATTGTTGGTAACACATGTTTTTCTGGCATGGCTATGGGCCTTGGTATTTTGGTTTGTTTGGAAGAATTCTAACATGACCATCTAATACAAACATTCTTTTAATGGAACTATTAGAACTGTCTCCAGATTCCAGAGATTTATATTGGATATACCAATCATTAGGAAAAGCTTCTTTGTCATAATGAACACCTTCTACTTGGGCATTGCTTATTCCTACAACAACACAATCTTTTGAAACTGAATGTCTTAATTTAGGATGTACTATATTGGTTAGCTGGAAAGAGGTTTGGACTATCATAGATAAATATTCACTATCTTGCACCATTTCTACACCTTGTACTCCAATCAAAGCTTTCCAACAATCTTTCAAGTGAATATCAGATAGACTAATGGCATAATCTGGATAGATAGTGCCATATTGACATCCCGAGGATATATTTCCAAGTATTGTACCAATTCGGGCATGATCATATATGTTATGTCTAGTGTCGAAAACTTCTACTATACAGGAAGTGTTGAGGCCATGACGGAATAATGGAGCTAGTTCAATTCTAACTCCCCCAAAATGTAAATAGAAGAATCTCTTTTCAACCACATATTTTTGAAATTTTTTAATTTCATATTCAGAAAACAAATTGAGACTGAAAATTTGTACAGATGGACCTGATATTTTTATTTTTAGTTCAACTTCTTTTAGCAAAGCCTTTTTGGATAATCTGAACAACGAGGGAACTGGATAAATTTCTTTAGAACTTAACACGGGTGGGTTCCAAATTTCTGGGTCTTCTACCTTTTCATGTTCTACATTGTCAGATTCAAGAGATCTACTATCTACTTCAGATACAAATTGTCTATCAATACTTGAAAAGGATCTTAAGAAGTTGGCCATGTTGAACTTTTACAATCTATTTCAGAGATTGACTGAAGTAGATTTTATCTACTCAGCACTTGTAAAACAAGATGCTTTTTGAAGGCTTCCTGGCTAACTTCAGACTCTGTCTATAGAATGTATTGTGTCCAAGGAACGGGGTAGGCTCTGATACCAAATAGGGGTGATCAATAAACAGAGAGACTAATTAAGATGAGCAAGCATAATATGGACTTAACAATAGCAACGATAGAAAACTTTGGTATTTGAACTTACTTATGATTAAATTTGAAGACTTCTAAATAGGAGATCTGAATAGCAGATCTTCTCCTCAACCGAACATGTATGAGCAACTATGGCCTCTCTCTATTAAAAGTGGGAGAATCACAAGAGATGTCAGGATAGAGTGGGTGAGGCATGGATGGAAGAGATTCATCCTTCACCGCAGGTTCTTCTTTAGATTCCCACACACACTCATCATGAATGATAGCACAGGTTCGTTACACAATGCCAATTCCGTAGATAACTTGATCCTCATTCATAACAAGTGTGGATTTCAAAATAGAAGAACACAAGGCAATACAATTTAAAGGATCGACAGAACGTGGGGACGAGGGTTGAGGGAATGAATCCACATGACAACCAGGAGGCTTGCAAGCTAAATATGCACAGACATTGAGAGCAGGTGGGGTGGGATGGTGTGATAGTTCAATAGATGTGCACACACCTTCTCCCACCTCGTACTGTGGAGCTAGATTTGTTTGATGAGAAGAGGATGGACAATCACTTGTGACAATGACCTTGTTCGTCTTAGATTTGGCAGCTCTAGCATCGAGGTATGTTAGGAGGGGTTTGAATGATTCCAAGAATTGTGGATTTTTGGATATGTAAAGAAGATAGTTAAATCTTCCATTGAGGAATTCCCAGTTAATTTCATCTTCGGGAAATTGATATCGAATATTATGAAATCACATATGAAATTGTTCAATGGATTCATCAGGTGCTTTCCATAATTTCATAATTTCTTTATCGAGTGCTTTATGGTCAAAATGATGGAAAGCATGGTGTATCTCTACGATCAAGTGAGTGAGAGAGTGAATAGAGTTCTTGGGCAGAATGACACACCATAGGAGAGGGTGTCCATGAAGCGTAAATGAGAACAACGTGCAATTCATGTAATATTCATGGATTTTATACTTGTGACACGTGAATGTAAAGGAAATTTTGTGTTCAATCTAGGGCATTATGCCATCACCTTCATATGTGTGTTGTGACAAGGAATTCTAGAGCTCCTCCAAGATTTCAAAGTCGTTTCCATAAGACATACACTTCAGAGGAGAAACTATGTAGCTAGTCATGATAAGTATGCAGAGATTCAAAATAGATTGTGAGGATTCAGCTTGCCATCTAGCCCTCCTTCTAGCACCAAAAATGTTGACAGTGTTGGACCCACCAACATTCATGGGATCTCCCTCATATGAAGTCCCAACTAGACCTCACACAGTTTGGTGTAGGAGTCCCATCCGATATGATGGCCCAGTTTCCATTATCTTAAATATATGCCTTAGCTCTTGCTTGTCAACATGTGAGAGTGGTATACTTAGCCTTCAAATAGCGAGGTTCGTGTGCCTGGTCAGTGCTTAGTGCCTCTTGTGTCAAATTTATTTCACTGCAGAAGGAGAGGGTGATAGTGAGTCTCAAGTCAAAAGGGAATAGTCCCAACTCAGTTAGAGACACATAACACAATAGGATTTGCACACCTTATGGTGGAGTAGTTCATGCGGAATCGGTAGTCACATACACAAAGGTTAACAGATAGCACCTACGACACCTAGCAAAGTAGTCCACACGAGTGCTGACATTTGTTATAAGAAATATACAAGAATGAATTTGATTAGTGTCCATCGGAGTTGTCCACATGAACGAGACAACAATAGAAACCATTACAACACATCTTCAATAGTATATGCACTAGAATAACCGAAGTAGTTCAACTATCCTAGCACAAGTTAGGCAAACATGCATTACAAGCGTTTAAAAAATAGTCTTACAAACGAATACAAAGCATGCATGAAAATGTGCTGGCCTGTGACAGGATTCTGTATTAAGCGAAAGTTCCAAGACACATTCGTACACCATACATCACTAGCCCCAATAGTGGAGCGTTGGAGCCACTGCTCACTCCTCAAAGAAAATATTACAAACTCTCAAGGCTATGTGGGAGGAGCCAAGATGAAAAGTCATTTACATGTACAAATGAGGGGTATATATAGCCAAGGGTGAAACTGACTCTTATGACTCTTTGAATTCCCTCATGATTATTCAACTTACATGACTCTTTAACTTCATATGTGGGTCTCTTGGACTTCCACGTTACATTACATTGATTACACAAGTATGACCCAAATTAGCGACGTGGTCAAGGTGACTCATGACACAACTCGACATGACACTACTACTATGCACAAGCTAGTTGTCCTATTCATGTCAAGTTGTTGCGCTACTAAGTCATGAGTGTGCTCGTGGTGTACCATAGCATCACCTTAGCATGTAAAAGTGGGCGGAGTCTTCAATGGTCTTGGTGTTCGCTTGATGATTCATGCAGGTTCATGTGTCTCCTTTGCTTGCTACTTGGTATGCTTAGTGTATTTGTCCAATGGTGAGTAATTCTTCTAGCATGCGCTCCTTTATCATCTCGTTTGTTGTCATGCCATGTCTCATCCATGTACCTATTTCTCCAATCACTCATGAAGAGATGACATCAAATCTAGGAATCCCCTAGTCTACGATGATGCATTGTCTTTCGTTTCCAGGTGTAGAGCACATGCCAAGTTGGGATGGGAGGCTCCAGGACACTATTGGGAAAAAATACATAGAGGTCACGGAGAGGCTAGGTTGAGCAGTCTAGGACAGTAGTGACATCTGCAGGATCTAGCTCAGTTGGGAGGAAGAATTGCACAGTTTTTCTGGGGAGGCAGTGCAGGCAGCAGGAAGCACTTGCAGTGAATACTACATATTTTTTAGCAAGAGGATAGGATAAGGCTATGGGATCTTCCTGGTTAGAAGTGCGTATATCTGTAAGGCAGTCAAGCAGGACATGTTTGTGTAGTTTCTAGGCTGAGCAGGGTGTTGGGCAGCAAGTGGATTATCCATGAAAGCTACACAATTTTCAAGAGGATTGGCAAGCACACTAGTAGGGGCACTGCCTAGCAAAAATGAGCAATTTCCTCAGACAGTGCAGTGACAGGAAGCGTGTGCCTATCCATCATGTTTGTGCAATTTCTTCAGGCAATGCAAGTAGGTAGGCTATCAACTTCTCTGCTATTTTGGAGATGAGTGCAGCCCTGGGTCACTGCTCAAGTTAAATTCTTTGGTTGACCAGCCAGAGGCTTGATGGATAGGCTTGTGGGAAGTGCAGAATGAGATGGATTCTTGGGCAACTTTTTCACTTTTCTGGCTGATAGTCAGCGAAGTTGATTCCATAATTGTGTAGTGCAAACTGCCTAGAGTTAAGCCTCAAGCTCTGCGCACTTCTGGGCAACATAGTGTAGCTCAATGGAAGTCCGACTGATGGAGGGTGGTCCAGCGGACATATCTTCATAAAATTGTTTAAGTGTGTGAGCAAGTGAACTCATGTATACATGACCTTATGAATACACACTCAACATGACTTGACAACAGGACACCTCAAACCAACCAGACAACATGTCTGAGTGTGACTAACTGCAAGACTCTCTAATGGTGAAAGAGACAAGTGCAAAACTTCAGATAGACCTTTGGATGACCGTGCCGACACTTATGCGACAATGCTTACAAAATTGTGTGTGAGTGCTACATGTGTTTACATAGTCGAAATAACTCATGCACATGAAGACAAACCTCTGATATCACAAGAACAAGGTCGGAAGCATGACATAGGATAAAACATGTTGAAGTCGACAATTGTTCAAACAAGTGAAAAGGAAGCAAGAAATGTAGAAGAAACACATGAAATCACCTTCTTGTGTTTACACCCATGCATGTTACCAAAGACATGATGATATGACAATGACAAGCAATCCTGCAAACTCAACTAAGAGTTGTACTTTGAAAGGTGTTCTTTACTTACCATACTTACCTCAAGATGATCATGCATCTGGCAAAGTTTGCATGCGGCCTTTATATTTTTCCATAACTTAGTTTCTTGGTCCTTTCCTAAACTCCTTGGGAGTGACCTTAGCATGTCACCTTTTCCTGTAGTCACTGGGAGATAGATCAACGCAGTTTCAGCGGGCAATGATTGCTATCAGAATGAGGCCGTGGGAGGCCTAACTGTGCAATTTCTGCATTCAAGAATGACAAGGTAGCTTGGACAACACTACACAATTTTGAGGCATAGGAGGGACTAAGGATCTGAGGGATAATATTGCGTAGTTTCTGACGACAGTGGGTTCTGGCTGGGGGAAGGACACTAGAGGAAACCACTGCGTATTTTGGATCCCAAGGGAGGCTGGGGTCTTTGTACATTGCGGAGTTCCAGTAGGAAAGGGAGGAAGCTTGAGGATTGTAGAAGCAAAGTGCACTGTTCTGGGAAGCTGGATGAGGCTAGGTAACTTGGGAAATGGTTAAGTGTGAGATCAGTGACACAGATGTAAACAGTGATAAGACTCTATTGTGATCACACATGGACACTTAGTGATACAACGTAGATCATTCGGAATGTATAAGACATACTTTTCTTGATGCAAAAACCTTTGTGATAAGAGTAGGTGAAGTGAGTGTGAGCCATGTATATGTGATGATAACAACTCATATGCACATGATTCCCTTGAAGCAAAACAACATTCCCTTTTAATGCCAAACAACAATCCATATGCCCAAAGGTGGCACATGTTGCATAAACATGAGAGCATGAAAAAATCCTAAGATCAAGGAGGGGAAGCTTGAGATCATTAGCTTACCAACAAGTGTCCAAGGACAATCGATCACAAGATCCAAGGTAGGCTCCAAAATTTGCATGTGAGCCAAAATTTTGGAGGGTAGTTGTAGCCGCTACAACAGGTTATAAAAAAATTATTTCAATCAAATTCATATAAAGTTTACGCAGAGAGAGTAATTCCCCATGGGGTGTAGTTTAATTGTTGATGGTATTTTTATGAAGTAATCTTTAAAAGCATGAGATTCAAAGTTCAAATCCCCATGGGTTAGACCAACAAAAAAAATAGAGAGAGTAATTGAAAATAATAAAAAGAATTACCAATATGTATTTTTTACATCAAAGTGTGAATGAGATGTGTAATTACTTCACTATTCAAGATAAAGTCATTTTCAATTGTAGAAAGCACCTTTAGATACAACCATGAGGAGAAATTCTTAGATATAGTGAAATTGTTCACAAAGATCTTATCTACTTTAATAATAAAAAGAAATTTGTCCAAGGTAGTGAATAGATATTTGGTTAATAACAATTTTAAATATATAATTCATTATGGAATGTAATTTATTTTATAATCTTAGAAATATGTAGCAATATTTATCCTTTTACGACTCCGTGACTTAGCTAGTGCTTCACCAATATGGATCCATTGTAAAAATGTAATTTATTCCCTAATTTAAAAGTTATTTCCAGCTCTTTGTTCTTTTATGACTCCAAGATTTTTTTTCTTATTTTACCTTGCACACAACCCAAACTTGGAGTTCTAGTTTTTATGATGTTAATGTTAATTACTAAATAGAGAAAAGAACAATGACAATGTTCTTTTTTACTTTATAGTTGGTTTTGTTTTTTCTCTTTTAATGTTAAGGTGATTACCAATGAAATCTCTATATATGATATAAGTGACATATTCAAAATGTCTTTTTCTCACTTCCTAATAACTACTAGATAGAAGTTATATCCTAGTATTTTACTAACACATAGCTTTACTAACACATATATTGTGAAATCTCAAAACTTCCAAATTCTTAAAGAAGATGTATTTAACACAAAATGATATGCAAAACTCAACGCAAACTCATCTCAAATACACCATCACAACAATTTTTTGAAGAAGAAAACACTGAATAATAAAACAAGGTAATTAAAGATTTATTTATGTGTTGCTTTGACCAATAGGATCCATTTTTAATTCATGAAGTAATATGTAAAAGCATGAGATTCAAAGTTCAAAACCCCATGGGTTAGACCGAAAAAATATTGAGAGAGTATAATTACTTCACTATTTAAAATAGAATCGATGGAAAGAAAAAAGAAAAAAATATTTTATATTAATAATAATAAACTGTTTTAATAAAAAAAAAATATTTTAATATCAACTACACCTATAGATATGTGAAAAAATTAATTGAAATAAAAAAATATCTTATTAAACAATACATATTTAATATAAAATTGACATTTTACTATTTTTAAAAAAATTATTAATAGTAAAATTTATTTAAGTGTAAACCATACATATCAATAAAATATTTTATAATCAATTATATATAATATTAAGAAATTAATATATATGTGTGTACTTTTTACATCAACATCAAACAAAGATATAAATAAATTTATAGTATTTAAAAATATAATATTAATTAAAATTAATATTTCAATATAATATTTCCATTATTCATATCCATATATATATATATAGATAGATAGATATATTAGTTAAAACAATTCAATTGCTTGTTGTTGAAGGATTTTAGCTTGAGTAGTCTGGTGAACAATTCCTTCCTAGTTGTATGGGTTGTCATTTATGAAATAGTTGTATATGGTGTAATAGTGGTTGTCTGGTTCCTTCTATACTCAACATGGAGTTTACATGAAAAAGGTTTGCACTTCCACGAGTTAACATGCAAAACATTTGCGCTTCCTGAAGTTATGATGCATTTACAATAGTTATTTTTCTGTAGAAAAATGGCGCATAAATTTTATCATCAGAGAAAGAGCGCAAGGCCCACAAACAAGGTCTGAATGGGTCAAACCCCTGCGAGGAGTTGTGGAGAGACCATGACAGCCGCAAATCCCCTCAAAGAAAAGGTGGCAACCGCGAAGCAAGAACTATAAGACACAACACGACATCGCCTGCACCAACAAAGGGAGAGCCTATCGAGCAGCAAAGAAACAAGACCATAGGGCCCAAAACATCCCATAGAAACCTTAGTGCTATTGATTCCAGATGTGTGAGAAAGAGTGGCCAACAAACAACGACAAGAGGAAAATTGGATAGCAACACACCCAAATCAAGCCTCAGAGGAAAAATGCAGTAGCTGAGAGGGAACCTAATGAAGCCCAACCTGAAACACACACCACTAAAGGAACACCCACGATCCTACATTCTTTGAGTCATCAACAAAGAAAGGCATCACAACAATTGATCGAAGGGAGGCATGAACTAGGGGAGGGGTAGGGGTAGCTAGTGTTCTCGCTACCCCACCCACTGCTCCCTCAACTCCCCCTCTTATTTATAGTTATAAAATTGGTAAAATTGGAATACCAAAAGTTACATATTGGTTAGATATGTAATATTAAAATTGTATATATCGTAATCTAAACCTTATAAGTTATAGTTCATCCTTTTCCAAATATACTTTTAATTGATTTTATTCAAAAATGTAAAATTAAATTCTATTTATATATTCACAAATATATTTTAAAAATTATAATCTTACCAAAAAATTATTTATTAAAATTTTAATTAAAAAAACTAACACATTAAACATTCAAAACTCCACTTCAAATATGAGTTAATTAACACAAGTATAATTAACAAAAAATCTACATACCGATATATCCACTGCAACCAAACTCTCAACACCGCCTAATCCTTATCCATTATTGTTATTTCTCAATAATTTCTAAACATTACTTAAAACCTTTAAGCTTCTGCCCATTATGTTATTTCTCAAAAATACCAGAAACCTTAATTTATTATATATTTTAGTCCCTGCCCTTCGGGCCTAGCAGGGACTATAGTAATCGGTTTTGGCCAGTTACTATTAGTTCTACACGCGAATCTATAAAAAACCGTATTCATTAACCTAAGTTTCAACTTTATATTTCATAAATCACTTTTTTTAAACCAATACGAAATCTCTACAGCTATTTGGACCACTAAGAATTTTCACCATCTTATTTGGCCTCATATCGAGGCCAGGATCTGGCCAAACTTAGGATAAATCTTAATTTAAGATATGGATTCAATCAATTTTTTGAACATGGGAACTAATGCTAGCATTTCATTAGCATTAATTGGTTAACATTAAATGTTGACGTGAGATATCAGTGAACTTTATAAGTTTCGCAAGTGTGCATGCATGTTGAGGTGCCCATCGTTGAAGTTGGCAGCTGGATATGTGCTGTCGAGCATAGGGGCAGTGATCGCTTCTTCATAAGAGCCGACCTACGTGGGAGTCTGCCATGCTCCGTTGATCTGTTGCGCTTTGATCTGTTGCTCTTTGTAAAGGACTCCCCAAGGTTTTCATGCGACGGCAGGGAAATTTCCAGGCCATCTACAATCGAGCGGAAAGATGCAGCTGTACTTCGGTGCTCTTCGCAGCCCTCCCCAGTCACCCCGACATGGATATCTCGCTCTGCAAGGCTGCCAAGGTCCGTTTTTCTTTCTTTTGTGAATTCTAATTTTCTGCAGAATGATCAATTTCCATTTATAAGTTTACATAATTGTTGAAAGCATCAAAATTTCAAAACTGTAAATCAAAATTTCAAAACCCATTTGAGTTCCAGAGAATTACCCCCATTCGCGAATCTTCCCTGTTCTTCGTCCACAACAGCGCCTGCTTTTTTCCCATTGATTTCAGCAAATCAGAGACAGCATACCCAGTCTCGATATCGAATTTTCTCACTAGGCAATGCAGAAATTAGAATATAACTATCAATGGATAATCAAAACATTCAGGGAAATAAAATCGGTTCATTTAACCATACCTTATCTCTTCTGTTGCAGCCTTTTTTCGCAGATGCATTCTTCTGTTGCTGCAGGCATTGAGTACCTGTCTTCCAGCAACGTTTGGAGATTGCACGTCCCTCCAGGCCAAGCACGTCCTGAGCTGCTTTGCTGCTTTCTTTACATCGTTGCCACTCGCGCAAGCATCATCGCAGAAACTTTTCTGCATTTTTATGCCACCCAGTCTTTGAGTATACATGCAGTAAATCTTTTCGCAAGCAACCAATTAGATTTATACTACATCGTTTTGATCATCATGCAGTAGATGAACAAGATAGCAAGGCATGAATTTGACAAAATTTACAGGTCCACAAAAGATGTTCAAGAAAATAGCATTTTCGTAAAAATCTTTAGCCGTTATTTTTGCACATTGTTTTGCTAAGCCATTTTCATGAAATCTTCTAAATCTAAAAAAAAATTGAAGAGAATGTTCAGTGGAAACACAACCTGCTTGGCTGAGAGTGGCCCGTCTTTTTGCACTAGTCGCAAGACGGCCTTCACTCTGTCTTTGCCGCATCCCTGCGAATCCCGTTTTCTCACCATCTGCCGGGTTCGACGATTGATGCTTGGACTGATCCCCCGGTTTGAACTTCCCTGCGGCTGTTGCTGCTGCTGCACGCCTATGAGATTCAACCTGAAATAAAACTATGGTCGTTAACATTCACCACCTATTCCTTAGGTTTCGTGACTTATGCATTTTAACTAAAGAGGCACAAGCTTCACTCAAATCAAAACTTAAAAGGACTTCCATGTACCGCTGCTTGATCCTAGTCTTGACGCGAAACTCCATACCGCTCAGCGACATTTTCAGAGGTGATACCCATGGGCAGAAGACAATCTTGTGCTTGTTTGAAAATTTCAACCTATCGCATGGCACGACACCAGAGCCATTAGTGCCCTTCACAAGATCAGGAACTCACATATATGCTTTAGGCAGGTAAGTTATATAGATAATAGCAAGCTATATAAAACACAAATATAGGAGATGGACAGAAATGTCAAACTGAAAATATTGGGAGAGTCTGAAGCCTTCTATTTACAACATTATTGCTTACCCTTGAATTGACAGAGCCTTCCCACGCCATAGGGTTTACAGTCATTGACTCCAATCCTGCAGCAATGCCTAAAGCCGACAGATTGAAATCAGAAATTGCAATAGCAAGCTATACAAAACACAAATATAGGAGATGGACAGAAATGTCAAACTGAAAATATTGAGAGAGTCGGAAGCCTTCTGTTTACAACATTATTAACTTTCACTGATGCTTACCCTTGAATTGACAGAGCCTTCTCACGTCATAGGGTTTACAGTCATTGACTCCAATCCTGCACCAATGCCTGAAGCTGACAGATTGAAATCAGAAACTTATCTAAATCCAAACTTGCTATGTTTAATCCAGTGGTAGCAATTACACATTTTCATACCAATGTCATAAAAACCGGCTTTAATTACAGTTGCAACATCTGCAACAACTTGGAGACCTGAAGAGCATTGTCTATTGACAGTCCTGACAAGTACAGTCTCTGGAGAGAGGACATGGTAAGCCCTTGGGCGGTTTCCTGGTTTTGATACTGTTCATACCCTTGGGTAGTTTCCTGATTTTGATTCTGGTACTGGTCATATCCACGAGGATTTTCCTGGGACTGGTATTGTGCATACCCTTGTGGGGTTTCTTGGCTCTGGTATTGTTCATACCCGTGAGCCGCTTCCTGATACTGAGCGTAGGGTTGGGCCGTTTCCTGGTAGTACGCTCGGGCTGGTTCGTCAGATGGATAGCGTTCTTGAGCGTTTTCCTGGTTCTGGCAGTCCGGATATGGAACAGGCGGTTCCTCTGGCGGAGGACTTGCTTCGTAGTCGCATACACAAGCAGGTGGCTTGCATGCAATGCATTTGGGTAGAACTGCTTTTTCTTTATAAACGTCATAAAAATCACCCCCAACCGGTCCCACGACTCCATCTAAATAATGTTTGTTTGCCTGTACTTACTCCCGTAATCCAGTCTGTCAGTTAATTACAGTATTGGGGACTCCTTTTCTCAAAATTTACCACGTCGTTGCCCCTATTTGTCATTTGATGTGAGTGCCACTTGGCGGGTACTTTTCCTGTAAATTTGCGATGTCCCCGATACTGCTTCGAGGGGAATTATGATGGTGGTTCTGGAAAATAATTACCATGTTTATGCCGGTCACCAACTGAAGTGCTTACGGCAAATGAGAAGAGAATTCTGAATACCTACATGACACATTTAAACGCAATACGTACTTACTACATGCATACAAATTTACTACATACATAAGCACCAAATTAGTAAAGCCAAAAAGTAACCACTCTCTCTTATAAACTTACTACATGCATAGGCATCAACTGCTGTTGATGCTGCATCTTATTACTAGTGGTCATGGAATCCTAAGTTCTGGCTGAGAAAAACAACCAACTAGTTACGTTCCGGATCTATACTTGATGCAGCATCTTATTACTAAAGGTCATGGAATCCTACGTTATGGCTGAGAAAAAAACCAAGTGGCTACTTTCCGGCTCTGTATTTGGAGATAAAACTTACTACATACATAAGCACCAAATTACTAAAGCCAAAACGTAACCACTAAAGTAACCATTGTCTCTCTTATAAACTTACTGCATACATAAACATCAGCCGCTATTGATATTGCATCTTATTACTAGTGGTCATGGAATATTAAGTTCTAGCTGAGAAAAACAACCAACTAGGCTACATTCCGGCTCTACTACAGGTGCATGTTTCACAAGCGCAATTCTCTCCACATTTACAGAAGGACTTCCCACTAACAGTCTCGTCAATCTTTGAACAGTTACATGGATTGCAGCTGCAGTGTTTTCCACACTTGCAATATGCATGTCCCCCACTGCAAAATCCAAATCCAAACTCAAGTTTCAAGAAAATAAATAAATTTAAATATTAAAATGTTTAATAACACTTTAAATGCCGCTCCAAATAAATTTGAATATTAAAATGTCTAATCGTATTAAAGACTTCAAACGGCACTCCAAATTTTCCTGTGTTGCTGGGGGCTCAAATGTACCTTGTTTGGTCGGATGGAGGCGCAATACTCACAACTCCACACCTAAATAGCCATGTCAGAATTATATGCATCACATTAGTATCTATTTAACAATATATTTTAAAATCAACAATAATACTAATCTACTTAACGATATATGAAAATCATCAATACATATGCAATTGGATCATGATTTTACGATTAATATGTGATCATGTAATTGGATCATATATACATCGTTATGATACATCGACGATTGGATTGTTCATACACAATTGGATCATGATTTTACGATTGATATGCGCTCATGTAACTAGATCATATTTACATCATTATGATATATCATGTAACTAGATCATATATACATCGTTATGATATATCAGCAATTGGATAGTTCGTTTTGTAAATTGCCACCGCTAAAGACATGGAGACACACATAATGCACGTCGAAACCCGAAAGGAAGATTGACGAATCTACCCGAAAGGAAGATTGACAAATCTAGTTTTCAAGCATCGAACTCGGGACCTCTTGCGCTTGGACGTAGAAACTATGCAATATATCTTGAAATAAACCCTAGTGTTTTGTTGTTTCTAAGGTGAATGAGCAGGAAAGTGGAACACCTTTATCTTCGAAAATTTCATAAAACTAGGGAAAACAGTGAAATTCGATAAACTAGATCTTCCGCTGGTCAATCTGGAATTTTATCCTAAAAGAGCAAGCCAGCAGGCCTTGTACACATTATATTTAGCTGGAATTCTCTCCACATTTACAGAAGGACTTGCCACTAACAGTCTCGTCAATCTTTGAACAGCTACATGGATTGCAGCTGCAGTGTTTTCCACACTTGCAATAATGCCACTCCAAATAAATTTGAATATTAAAATGTCTAATCGTATTAAAGACTTCAAACGGCACTCCAAATTTTCCTGTGTTGCTGGGGGCTCAAATGTACCTTGTTTGGTCGGATGGAGGCGCAATACTCACAACTCCACACCTAAATAGCCATGTCAGAATTATATGCATCACATTAGTATCTATTTAACAATATATTTTAAAATCAACAACAATACTAATCTACTTAACGATATATGAAAATCATCAATACATATGCAATTGGATCATGATTTTATGATTAATATGTGATCATGTAATTGGATCATATATACATCGTTATGATACATCGGCGATTGGATTGTTCATACACAATTGGATCATGATTTTACGATTGATACGCGCTCATGTAACTAGATCATATATACATCGTTATGATATATCAGCAATTGGATAGTTCGTTTTGTAAATTTCCACCGCTAAAGACATGGAGACACACATAATGCACGTCGAAACCCGAAAGGAAGATTGACGAATCTACCTGAAAGGAAGATTGACAAATCTAGTTTTCAAGCATTGAACTCGGGACCTCTTGCGCTTGGACGTAGAAACTATGCAATATATCTTGAAATAAACCCTAGTGTTTTGTTGTTTCTAAGGTGAATGACCAGGAAAGTGGAACACCTTTATCTTCGAAAATTTCATAAAACTAGGGAAAACAGTGAAATTCGATAAACTAGATCTTTCGCTGGTCAATCTGGAATTTTATCCTAAAAGAGCAAGCCAACAGGCCTTGTACACATTATATTTGGCTCATTAGGCATTCTGCAAACTGTAACAACAAGTTATCTGTAACGCTGCTTTTTCCCAGCTCATCAATGCTGTCACAGAGCAAGCCAGCAGGCCTTGTACACATTATATTTAGTTCATTAGGCATTCTGCAAACTGTAACAACAATTAACTGTAACGCTGCTTTTTCCTAGCTCAGGGCAGGGACTTGCTGCCCTGCAGCTCAATCTGGAATTTTATCCTAAAAGAGCAAGCCAGGAAGCCTTGTACACATTATATTTAGCTCATTAGGCATTCTGCAAACTGTAACAACAAGTTAACTGTAATGCTACTTTTTCCCAGCTCATCAATGCTGTCACAGAGCAAGCCAGCAGGCCTTGTACACATTATATTTAGCTCATTAGGCATTCTGCAAATTGTAACAACAATTAACTGTAACGCTGCTTTTTCCCAGCTCAAGGCAGGGACTTGCTGCCCTGCAACTCCTCTTGTTTTACTTTGATTTCTCATCATACCAATACTTTACAATGAGCCAATTGCCAAAAAAAACATATTTATCTTCTTTTTCTTCCACCAGGAGGAAGCTTGAATTACTGTTATAATTTATTTATTTATTGTTTATTTCTCATCATACCAATACTTTACACTGAGCCAAACAAATTTATTCTTTTTATTCCACAAGGAGAAAGATTCTAACATTTTATTTTCTTCTCCATTCTGGGAAAGTTTGAGTCTTTCATCAAAATATTTACTGAATGAAGTTTGAGTCTTTCATCAAAATATTTGGTCAATGATTGCTAGTTTTGTTGGTTTTTTTTTGGATTATATGTTCTCAAAAAAATTATTGGGTTGTTTTCTTAATGATGTTTTATATATTACATTTTTCCTAAATAATGTTACTAAACTTTCAACCCATTTTTTCAATTGTGGTCTCCCTATCTCTATATATATATATCTACACAAAGGTTCATTGGGTTAATAAAGTGTTATGCTTGGGCACTGTACTCAGCTGTTGGTCCTTCCCAAACGAGCTGCTAAGGAACTAACCACGGGCCTATTTTGTTTCACAGTTGAGATTTTTGACGGTTGAGTCTATACATTTTTTCTTTTACAATAACAAAATACAAACAATTATACACACAATGGGCTACCAATTTCTTTTACAATAACAAAATAAAAAGAATTATACACACAATGCCTACCAATTCCAAGTAGATGGATCCCTAGGTAATGGCCTACCAATTTCTTTTACAGTAACAAAATACAAACAATTATACACACAATTGTCTACCAATTCCAAAACTAGTAGATGGATCCCTAGGCGATCCATGGTTTCCTGTAATTTTTTTTTTTTTAATTTTAGTATTCCTGGGTAAGCCCCTTGGTTTTTTTGTGTTTTTAAAGGCTTGCCTACAGTTTCCACTCTTTGCAACTTCGTATATTCTGCAATATGTCAATTTTTCTCAGCTTGTTAATTCATTTTCATTAGAACTTCTCGGACCTATGGTCGAGTATTCTTCTACATAAGTTTTTTCTTTATAATACAACTCCAAAATTGCATACACAAGCGGTAATTTAATATTTATATACAATGTATATAATGTGCAATTTCAATGGTTTCTTTTGCTGAGGTTATATTTATGTGTAACATTCACACTGTTATTTCTTTTTATGTATTTAGACTATTTTTTTACATTCTTTACTAACAATGTCTACTGACATTTTATATTGATTTCTTAGCTTCATATCCCTACAAATTTTATTTCAAGTCTAAGTCTCAAGAAACATCAAACCAAACAAAAATAAAAAACTCAAGCATATTGTTATTTACCAAGTAAAAATAAAACCTTAAACCTCACAATTAATACATTAAATTTAAATGATTGACACATTTTCATACTCTTTTTTGGACACAAGCTGACACAACCTAGGAAAGAAAACCCTTGCAACCTGAGCCCACCAATCCAATGTGATCCAAGCGAAAAACACCAAGAAAACGCAATGTTGTGCAACCAAACTATTGACAAGAAGCCCAACAAAAAAACACCAATTCTTCCAGTCGGCCCAACCTCCAAAAACACCACAGCTCCCAAACATCAAAAGAACATGCAATTTGACGACCATTCCGCCCTAATATAGTGGCCTGACACATTCATCGTTGTTGTTTACACTTCCCTTCGTTCCCCCAACGCACAAACCCTTCGGAGCCATTTTGAAATTACAATGTTGCGCGTCCAATGCTCCAGTACAACAACCAACAGTTGAGAGGCACACATTTTCTTACCGCAACCGCTCGCATTTCTGATATCACCACATTGCCACCACCGACAACCATGAAGCCACCTACATTTTAATTTCCTTTTTTTTTTTTAATTTTTAGTTTATCATTTAACAATTCTTTCTATTAATTATTGTTTTTCATTTATAATTTTTTTTTATTAATGGTTATCATTTATTATTGTTTCTTCTTTAATTAATGTTTTATTATTTACATCTCTATTATTTAAAATAATTTTTTAAATTAAAATATTAGTGATTTATTTATATAATTTTAGTTAAATTAACCAGTAATTAAATTTATTTTTTTTAACTTATTCAATTAATTTGTATTTTTTTTGAATATAATTTCTTCAATTTACAATTTGTAATTAATTATTAGTATTTTTAATAATATCTTTTTTAATAATAACTATTTAAATTAATATTTTTTAATAATAATATTTTTTTTAAATGTGAAGTCTTACTAGCACAACCAGTTGACGATGAGCTTCGTTAGCAAGTTGACCCAAGATCAAATCTCATAGAGGTTGTTGCGTCTCTACTAGGGGAGGGGAGGCATGCTAAAATTTTGTGAGCTTAGCACTGGTGTGGCCAAGGTCGGGTGCGATCCCCAAGTGACTTTGATGACTTAAATGCCCATGGGTCACCGATTCTCAAGCCATAGGTGTCACACATCTACTTGGTCAATTTACATAGATAATTCTTTTTTAACTTAATGCCTAAGACAAACCTTAGAACTCCTATTTAGCTCGAGAACATTACCATTTCCAAAGAAACCTTTATACATAAATTAATGCACATTGATATTTATTATAATTAAATACATTTACCCGGGATTACAGTCATGATATAGTTCAGACTTTAGTCCAAATATTTACACATAGTTTTGAAATTGAGATGAGGACAGTTGTTCGTCGCTCATGGTGGCTTCTCTTACCATATCAACTTGTTACTTATGTATGATTTTCCAATTAAATGATACTGGTACATTATATTAATACCACCAGTGATGGAGGTCTTGGTTTCATCCTGCATTTAACTCTTACCTCGTGATTCTCCAACCTACATTAACTCTGATGACCACTACTCGGCCTAGGTGCAGGTGGTACTTCACTGGAGTTATTACTGTCGAACCTCGCTCGTTGTAATTTTAGGATCCACTCCGAATCGACAGCTTCAGTTTCTCCACTGGAATGGATGGAGGAGAGGAACCCTGGGGTTTCTAACTTCCGAAATGGTATGGTCGCCATTCATTCCTCTTGCTTATTGTTTTTTTGCTTCTTCTGGGAAAGTTTTTTCATGGTTTGGTTACTCTCTACTATAGGTTTATAGAACTCTGAGACTTCGTGCTACCCATGGTCGTTTCTAGGGATACCTGAAAGTCTGGGCTTCATTGATCGGTCATTAGAGTCTTCTAGCATACATGGCACAAATATACCAACAGTCGGTTCGCCCCCTCGAGTTTACCAGGTAATTTTAATGGAGGCATTGTTGTTATTTTTGTTCTTTGTCACTATAGATTTTAGTGAAGCTTACTAATTCTTGTTTTCCCCACCCAGCTGAGGTGGAGGGTTTTGCAGAGACTTAATGTTGGGCAAGATGTTGGTCAAGACCACCATTCGGCTCACAGGTCGACTCGAAAACCTATTTATTTTCGTGTTATTTTCATTCCGGGTAGTTATTCTATGCATGGTTTCTAGCTTGGTTCTAGAGGTTAAAGTTGTGATTCCGTAGGGAGCTTGACACTTGTTTTTCTGTGGATGCTATAACGAATACTTACTGTAATCTTGTATTAATTTAGGTTTATGAAGCCCTCTAGGCTCTATACATTCTTCAAACTATACCGGCTTATCAACTGGTTTTTAATCATTTGTATATTTATACTTAAAGCTGAGGGTGAAGTGCTTCGACCCTCGTGAGAAGGGTTACAATTTTGGTTCTATGATTTTTGACTAAATTTATATGCCTGTGTGTGTCTTTATGAAAATCTTAGGATGCAAGAATCGCCACTATTATTTATTTTCCTTATGGTATTTATCCCTACAGAATTTCTGAGTGTGCTTGCTAGCTTTTCGCTTGTGCTTAATGGTTGAGTGGTACCACACTACTATGTATTTAATTGTTTAAAGGATTTATATATATACTCTGTTGCCTCCAGCAACAATGGTTTGATGTTTTTAGCAAGGATAAGTCCTTGACTTCTATTTTACAATGTAATTTAAGGCATTTTAAGAGAATACAAACAATTTTAATTCATGTCTATATGTGTATTGGGGAACCTAGTCGAGCTCTTCAATTTCATACTTGACTAGAGGTTCTTACTACAGAGCCTTCCTTACTTATTTAGTTGATTCCTAATTATTTCTAGAAAGAAACTACATTTCTATTTTTCCGACTCTTAGTAGGAATTATGGTTTAGGCATGTCCGTGGCTCTGATATCCCTCTTTTTCTCTGATTTTCTGAAAGGTTTTCTTAGTTGTATATTTTAAAAAGAACCTATCATAACATATCTATTTATAGTGGAAAAAAAATCTCTTCATTGTTTTCCTTGCAGAGAGTTTAGTAATATGGTCTTAACATGCTGGTAATTTCTATTGATAATTTATGACAATGAATGAAGTTTGGTTCTCTGGTTCATAATTATGTTCATATTCATATCTATGTTTAGCTTATAGTATAACTTGTTTTGTTTCTATATAAATCATGAGTTCCACTAATGTAAGCATATCCGCCCTTTGCATGAGTTTATCTATACACATATTATCATAATAAATTTACATAACAATTTACCATATTTAATCAAGCTATCTCATAAATAACTGAGAATGATCATTGCATTTTTATCATAAACAAAGAATAATCTATCTCAATAAGAAACATGTAATATCACTTATCTAAAATGTTGTCTAGCTTGAAATATGCCTATTTGAGTCTTGCAACCAGACCTGAAATTCTCTATATCTTTGCTTCCTAACCTTGAGACCACTTTCGTAGTCTCCCCCTGAGTTGTTCCTGTTCACAGGAACTTTATATTTTTCTTGAGACTTACAGTCTCACTGCTCTCTAGTTCAAACCAGACATGGCCTTGTAAGATTTCCTGACATTGCAACACACCATGTTCCTTACTAACTTTTCTTTTCTTTTTCCTTGATCTCAAATACCTCTATCCTCGTTATATCTTGAATAAATCCTCAAGAAATTAGTTTCAAAAACTTAGTTAGGAACAGGTAACTGTTTCCCCAACTGATTATTAACTAAAATAATATTTACTGACAATTGTTGTCTTCATTCAAAAAAAGAATTAACTTCCAAAATAGTATTTTTAAATTAAGAAAATAAATAGTTGTTCAAATTGCATTAATTAAAATATTTACATGATCTGGGGGATATCACATATTCCCCCATATGATGTAACATCATCCCAATATTTTCCTTCTAAAAAACAATTCGGAAAGGTCTCCTTCATACCCTGCTCATCTTCCCAGGTGGCCTCTTCTCGCCCATAGTGCTACCATTGGACTTTAACCTGGGTGATAAGTCATTTTTGCAACGTTACTTCTCTGCATTCTAGTATACCCAGAGGTTCGACAAAGAACTTGCCTTCTTGTTTGACCTACATGGAAACAAAATGACTTAAGGCATCAACTAGCTTTTTTAATAAATCTGCATTTAAAGAGAAAGTGTCCTTGAATATTTTACTTGAAATTTTTAACAATTGATTATGTGTTTAGGATCATAAATGTATTTCTTATGTAGAGAAACGTGGAAGACATTGTGCACATGAATGTGGCTAGGTAAGGCAAGTTGGTAAGCCACTGGCTCGACCTGAGCTAAGATTTGAGATGGCCCACAAAACAGGGGTCCTAGCTTAGCACATCTGGTCCATTGCAATCTACTTTTCTTAGCTCGTACTCTAATGTAAACATGGTCCCCTACTTGAAATTCCCAAAAGCTCCTTTTCTAGTCAGCAAATTTCTTTTACCGGTCTTAACCAGCCTCAAAGTTCATTCATACTGTTTTCACCATTTCCTCCATTTCTTCCAACATATCGGGTCCTAACATCAAATTTTCCTCTAGTCCACTCCAACTCAAGGGTGTTCTACACTTACATCCATATAACACTTCAAAAGGACTCATTTGTAGAGATGTGTGGTATCCATTGTTATAAGAAAATTCTACCATGTGTAGGTAGTCCTCCCATTTTGATGGTTGTTGCATAACATAAGTTCGCAACATGTCTTGAACCACTTGGTTTACTCTCTCTTTCTGTCCATCTGTTTGAGGATGATAGGCGGTGCTGAAGTGTAGTTGTGTGCCCAATCCTTCAAAAAGGGCCTTCGAGAAGGCTGATGTAAATTTCACATCATGGTTTGAGATGATTATTTTGGGTATTCTGTGTAGCTTGAAAATGTGTTTCATAAAAATGTTAGCAACTTGCACTGCTTTATAAGTTGACTGGACTGTTATGAAATGAGAAGATTTTCTTAGTTTGTCCACCACTACCATGATAGAGTCATTTTGCCCTTTTGAATTAGGTAGTGCGGTGATGAAATCGATGGATATGGTTTCCCATTTCCATTTAGGAATAGGTAAGCAGTGGAGTAAACCTGCTAGGTGTTGGTGCTCCTCTTTTATTTGCTGGCATTCTAGACATCTAGCTAAATATTCCACTACCTCCTTCTTCATACTAGGCCAGAAAAATTCCTTTCTTAAGGCAGATATCATTTTCTGGTATCCCGGGTGGTCTACACAAGGAATATTACGAAATTAATCTAAAATTAAATTTTTAAGATGTTTTTCGTTAGCCACGTATAACCTCTTCCTATAAATCAACAATTCTTTTGAATTTACCTCATATCCTAATTGTTGTTCATGGCTGATTGGAACTTTTTCTTGCTGCCATAAATGTTTATAGACTAAATCTTGCATGGTTGTTTCACGAATTTGCTCATAAAAAGTTGTTCTTAATTCACTGAAAGAAATTTCATATAAACAATTTACCTTTCAACTCAAAGCATCCACAACCCGATTTTCTTTCCCCTTCAAATTCTTGATTTCAAAATTGACTTTGCTTAGGAAATCTGCCCAACAAGCTTGTCTAGCATTCAAAGTGGGCTACTTAAAGTAGCTTGTTAGACTATGATGATTAGTCAATAGCAGAAATTTCTTATCCAATAAGTAGTGTCGCCACATTTTTAAGGCATGAATCACCACCATCAGTTCTAAGTCATATACAGAATAATTTTGTTCATACTCCTTAAGTTTCCTTGATTCTTAAGCTACAACGCTACCTTCTTGCATTAATACGCCACACACACCCTCATTGCTAGCATTTGTACAAACCACGTATTTTTTATTGGGATCCACGATGCTCAACACGGGTGCAGTGGTAAGTAGATGCTTGAGATGATCAAAGCTCTTTCGGCAGTTGGGGGTCCATCTAAAGGCTTTTTCTTTCTTTTGCAAAGAAGTGATAGGATATGTCACCCTAGGAAATCCTTCCACAAATCGCCTATAATATCTAGCTAGACCCATGAATGACCTTATGCCAGCTACATCTCTCGGTATCGGCCATTCCATGATAGTTCTTATTTTCTCCGGATCTACTGCGATGCCATTCTTGGTGATGACATGTCCTAAGTGCTGGATTTGTTCCTTAAAGAAGTCACATTTACTGTATTTGGCATACAACTGGTGTTCTCTTAAGACTTGCAGAACAATACGAAGATGTTACTTATGTTCTTCCATGCTTCGAGGGTAGATTAGTATGTCATAAATAAATATTAATACAAAATTATCTAAGTATTAATGAAATATAATGTTCATGAGACACATGAAGGTTGCTGGGGCATTAGCTAGTCCAAAAGGAAGCATTATGAACTCATAATGTCCATAACGAGTTCTAAATGTTGTTTTTACTATATCCTCCTCCTTTATTCGAATCTAATGATATCCTAAGCAGAGATCGATCTTTGAGAAGACCATTTCACCCTTTACTTGATCAAATAAATCATCAATATGAGGTAAAGGGTATTTATTTTTAACGGTCAGTTTGTTTAACTGATGGTAGTTCATACACATCCTCAATGTTCCATCCTTCTTCTTAACAAAGAGCACTGGAGCTCCCCAAGGGGACACACTTGGTTGAATATACCATTTATCAAGCAGCTCTTGTAGTTGCATTTCTAGTTCAGTTATCTTCAGTATGGTCATGCGGTAAGGGGCTCGAGAGGCTGCAAAAACTCCTTGAATTAACTCAATGGTAAAATCTGTGTCTCGTTTTGGGGGTAGGCCTATGATTTCCTCAAGAAATACACCCTGAAAGTTTTGTATCACTGGAATACTTTCTATAGAAGCAGATTTATCTTTAAAATTAGCGTACCCCACTTGTATTTCATAGACTTGGCAGGCTTTTCTGATGCATTTTTCTAATTGGGAGGCTGTTACAGTTCTTATATGCAGAGGTTTTTGAACACCTTGAATTTCCTACCTTTCTCCTTTCTTTTCCTTGTAATTAATGGTTTTGGTCTTATAGTTAATAAGGGACCAGTGCTATTCCAACTAGTTCATACCTATAAGGACGTCGTAGGACCCCAGGGGTAACACATTAAGATCTTCCATAATAAACTTGTTAGCTAAACTTAAAGGGCAATCACTGACCTTAGACAAAAATCTTATTTTTTCTCTTGTGGCTAGTTGTACTAACCATGGATTTTTAAATTTGACCGATTGCAGTTTACATTGTTCTACAATTTTGGGGCTAATATAACTCAAGGTAGCCCCTGGATCGATTAAAATAGATATAGATCTGTCAAAAACTTTACCTTCAGATTCAACCATGGTTGGTTGAAATTCTGGCTGATGGTCTTCAAGTGTGGCATTAATTTTAGGAATGCTCCTTACCACCTCTCCCACGATAGATTCTTCTTGTATTTGTCATATCTAATCAGCTCCTTTGCATTGTGGGAAATTTTTGACATAATGCGGGCCTCCGCACCCCCAACACTATATAGGTGGTTTGTTATTTAATTCTATTTCAGATCTACCAGCTTGTTCATTCATCCTGTTTTCACTTGGTACCTTAAATCTCGGCTAATTTCCATTCGTTTTTTGGCTAATTTGACCTTTAAATGATCCTTTGTTGCCTGGACCCTTGTTCCCTTTATCGTTGGAAATAAATTTACTCCCCTTTTTGTCAGCCCACCTCTTGCTCAAATCTCCCTTTGGTTTGTTTTTCTCGTAACAGATCCATGCCTTACAAATAACTTCATCTATGGTTTTTGGGTTGTCAAACTCTAGTCATTCTTTCATGAATAATGGAAGACTACTGATGAACCGTTGCACTTTTTATTTTTCTTCATGTAAGGGACATACTGAAGTAGTAACGTGAACTTGGTTATGAACTCATCCATGACCATTTGACCCAATCAAAGATCGTGAAAATCCTTCGTTTTTTCATCATAAAATCTTTATGTTAGATATTTCTCCTTAAAATATCTCTGAAACTTCTCCAAGGTTACGTTTTGTTCATTAACTCCCCAGTCTGTTTTTACTTCCTGCCACCATAATGTCGCTTTTCCTTGTAACTGAATAATGGCTAGTCAAGCCTTCAGATTATGGTCATACTCACACATCTAGAAATACCTGTTCATGTTGATGAGCCATGCCTCTGTTGCCTCTTCCTATTCACTATCGTATAGTGGAGGTTTTATTTTTCGAAATTCTCATTGAAGTTCTAATTTCTGTTTTTTTCGTGTCTTGTGATTTGACACATTATTTGATTCTTCTTCATGATTTTAATTTTTCTTGGCCTCCTTAATTCTCAATATTCTCAGTTCGATACTCTTGTTCCCATGCCATATTTTTGTGTTCATGGCTAGGGGCTAGTGGCTGATGGTTTTGTCTATCTCATAGAATTTTAATAATTTTCTCTTGCTCCTGCATTAATCATTCATTATCTACTTGTAGCCGGGCCATCTCACCTTTTAGTTCTTGTACAGTTTCCACGATAGTTGTGTTAGTATTTCGTGGCTCATGTCTTAACTGTAACCATACTTCAGTATTACCTTCTTGAAATGTTGTTGGTCATGTTCCCATCACTGTCCGGTGTGGAGGGTTCCCAACTCTCCTCATGCTAATTGCTACCTACTTCCTACGTGCATATCACCAAAGTTGTTATTTCGTTATCCAAGAGGCCTCAGTTTAGCACCCTGACCACTCTGATACCATATGTCACACATCTACTAAGTCAATTTATATATATAATTTTTTTTAGCTTAATCCCTAAGAGAAACCTTCGAACTCCTATTTAGCTTGAGAACATTACCATTTCCAAAGAAACCTTTATACATAAATTAATGCACATTGATCTTTATTATAATTAAATACATTTACCCAGGATTATAGTCATGATACAGTTTAGAGTTTGGTTCGAAGATTTACATAGAGTTTTGAAATCGAGATAAGGATAGTTGTTTGTCCCTCGTGGTGGCTCCTCTTACCATGTCCACTTGTTACTTGCACATGATTTTCCAATAAAATGATCCTGGTACAGTATATTAATACTGCCGGTGATGGAGGTCCTCGTTTCATCCTGCATTTAAATCTTACCTCATGATTCTCCAACTTGCATTAACCCTGGTTGACAACTACTCAGCCTAGGTGGAGGTGGTACCTCGTTGGAGTTATCACTGTCAAACCTCGCTTGTTGTGACTTTGGGATCCACTTCGGATCAACGACTTCAATTTCTCAGTTAGAATGGACGGAGGAGAGGAACCTTGGGGTTTCTAACTTCCGAAATGGTATGGTCACCATTCATTCCTCTTGGTTATTGTCTTTTGGCTTCTTCTAGGAAATTTTGTTCATGGTTCAATTACTCTTTGCTAGAGGTTTGTAGAACTCTGAGACTTTGTGCTCCCTGTGGTCATTGCTAGGGGTACCTAAAAGTCCAGGCTTCACTGATTGGTCATTAGGGTCTTCTGGCATACATGGTGTAGATATAGCAATAGTCGTTTCACCCCTCGAGTTTACCAAGTAATTTTAATGGAGGTATTGTTGTTATTTTCGTTCTTTGTCGTTATAGATTTCGGTGAAGCTTACTAATCCTTGTTTTCCCCAGCCAGTCGGGGTGGAGGGTTTTGCAGAGACTTAGTGCTGGGAAAGATGCTGGTCAAGACCACCATTTAGCTCTTTGGTCGACTTGAAAACCTGTTTATTTTCATTCTAGGTAATTATTCTATGCATGGTTTCTAGCTTGGTTCTAGAGGTTAAAGTTGTGACTCCGTAGGGAGCTTGACACTTGTTTTGTTGTGGATGCTATAATGAGTACTTACTGTAATCTTGTATTAATTTAAGTTTATGAAGCTCTCCTGTCTCTGTACATTCTTCAGACTATACCGGCTTGTCAACCAATTTTTAATCATTTGTATATTTATATTTAAGACTGAGGGTGAAGTGATTCGAACCCTGGCGAGAAGGGTTACAGTTTTGCTTCTACGAATTTTGAATGAATTTATATGCTTTTGTGTGTCTTTATGCAATTCTTGGGATACAAGAATCACCACTGTTATTTATTTTTCTTATGGTATTTATCCCTACAAAATTTCTAAGTGTGCTTGCTAGCTTTCCTCTTGCACTTAATGGTTGAGTGGTACCACACTACTATGTATTTAATTGTTTAAAGGATTTATATATATACTTCGTCACCTCCAGCAGTAAGGGTTTGAAGTTTTTACCAAGGATAAGTCCTTGACTTCTATTTTACAATGGAATTTAAGCCCTTTTAATAGAATACGGACAATTTTAATTCATGTCCTATATGCATATTGGGGAACCTAGTCGAGCTCTTCGATTTTGTTCTTGACTAGAGGTTCTTATTGTAGAGCCTTCCTTACTTATTTCATTGATTCCTAATTATTTCGAAAAAGAAACAAGATTTCTATTTTTCCATCTCTTAGTAGGAATTATGGTTTAGGCATGTTCGTGGTTTGGATATTCCTCTTTTTCTCCGATTTTCTTAAAGGTTTGCTCAGTTGTATATTTTAAACAGAACCTATCATAACAGATTTCTTTATAGTGGAAAAAAATCTCTGCGTTGTTTTCCTAGCAGAGGGTTTAGTAATCTAGTCTTAACATGCTGGTAATTTCTATTGAGAATTTCCAACAATGAATGAAGTTTTATTCTTTGGTTCATAATTATGTTCAGATTCATATTGATGTTTAACTTGTAGTATAACTCGTTATGTTTCTATATAAACCATGAGTTCCATTAATATACGCATATCTCCCCTTTGCATGAGTTTATCTATACACACATTATCGTAATAAATTTACATAGCAGTTTACGATATTTAATCAAGCTATCTCCTAAATCACTGAGAATGATAGTTGCATTTTTATCATAAATAGAACAGAATCTATCCCAATAAGAAACATGTAATATCACTTATTTGAACTATTGTCTAGCTTGAAATATCCCTATTTCAGTCTTGTAACCAGACCTGAAATTCTTTGTATCTTTGCCTCCCAACCTTGAGACCACTTCTGTAGTCTCCCCTCAAGTTGTTCCCGTTCACAGGAACTCTCTATTTTTCTTGAGACTTATAGTCCCACTGCCCTTTGCTTCAAACCAGACATGGCCTTATAAGAATTTCTCACTGCCCTCTTGTTCAAACTAGACATGGCCTTATAAGACTGCCTCAGATTTCAGCACATCATGTTCCTTAGTAACTTTTCTTTTCATTTTCCTTGATCTTAGATACCTCTATCCTCTTGATCTCTTGAACAAATCCTCAAGAAATTAGTTTCAAGAACTTAGTTAGGAACATGTAACTGTTTCCCTAATTGATTATTAAGTAAATATTAATATTTATTGATTTGTCTTCATTCAAAAAAAAGAATTAACTTCCAAAATAGTATTTTTAAATTAAGAAAATAAATAGTTGTTCAAACTGCAGTAATTAAAATATTTACATGATTTGGGAGATATCACAAGGTCAACTGTGAAGACAGACAACTTCACAAATAATTTTCTTTCTTTTTTTAATTTTTTTTTAATAAATTAAAATAACAATTATCACTATTTATATTAGTAATTATTATTATTCCAAATAATTAAATTATAACCTTTTATTATAATTAATGAAATTAATAATATTTAACCTTATACTCATTATTATTTATTTTATTATAACTTTTTATTCTATTGTTAAAGTCAATTATATTGATTTCACTGCAGGCATACATACTCTACTCCATCTTCTTCTTAAGAAGAAACACATGCTTTTAACTATTAGACCCTGTCTAACTATATACTAAGCATGTCATTACCCCTAATACTAATATTAGGCACACGAATTTTTTAATTTTTTCACTTAAATATCACTTTAAAATATTTTTTAATCAAATATTCCTAACACCATAGTTGTTGATTACACACTCTCCCCTTTCTCAAGCATGTTCTCTAGGGATTCGCCCGTAAATTTAAAAAGTCAACGAACCTACATCCACCCATAAGTAGTTATATATACATCTATTGACAAAATATTAATGAAATATATGTAGACATCATTTTGAAATCGATATATTTTAGATTTATTTATCTAAATTCAAAATACTTAGCATATATTATAATTAAATTTTAATTTTATTGAGAAATTAATTAGTTTTGAGTAATCCTTTTAATATAAAAGTTTTAAATTTTAAAATATTTTATAATTTTTTTTTTTAAATATGTAATTCATTTTATAACTTAATAAACAAATATAAGCTTTTACCCATAATCTCATTCAAATTGTGCTTTCTCTTTCTCATGAATTAAATATTATATTTTATTTTTTTACTTTATTTTATTTTCATTTTTTATTTAATAAAAATATATGTTTTAACCCATAATCTCATTCAGATTTGTACTCTCTTTCTCAATCAATTGAAAGTGTTTTTTCCGTTGGAAAAAGCTCATTCAAATTTATCATATACTCTTGATAAAACCATCGATGCTAATAAAAATATTAAAACGATTCCAATTAAAAATTTAAACGTGGTAAACAGTTTTAGCCTCTTATCCTTATTCTAACATTTTTGTTAGAATGCCGAGAAAAATATTTAACCCGTATTTGCCAAACAATTTGGCCGACAAATTTAAAATATCAAGGGACGCTACACTCAGATCCCATCGGTGTAGTCGGTGTAATTTCACTGGATGCTACACTCAAAATAGCTGTCATAATGACAATTAAATATCGAATATCAAGGGACGCTACACTCAGATCCCATCGGTGTAGTCGGTGTAATTTCACTGGATGCTACACTCAAAATAGCTGTCATAATGACAATTAAATATCGATCGGAGGAATTGTTAGGATGATTAAAAGTGGTTGACAAGAATATTTCAAATTTTTTTGTAGAGAAAAATATTTCAAATTTTTTTGTAGAGATAGTGTTTGAATTGTATTTTTGATAGTGGAAATAGATTTAACACCATCAAAAAAGTCTAATACATCTAAAATTTTAAAATTTAACAATTATAACTTAGATTTACAAAAATCCTTGCCAAAAATTTTCTAAATATAACTAGAAATTATGTTACCTTCACAAATAAAATAATCTTAATCTGAACATTTTACCCGCATAGCATGTAAATGATTGGAATCATGTTTATGTATCAATACTGACGTAGCATTCAAGCAAAAGTTACACACTTTGGGGAATTTTTATTTTATTTTTAATTAATTAAAAATGACACGTCGATTATAACTAGGTTCAGTAGGAAAACACAGAAGGAAAAGCGGACAGGTTAACTAAGATCATTTTCATCTCAAGTTGAACAAAGTTAACGATGGTCCCATATTTTATATTATATATTGATGAAGCAGTGTGTCTCCCTTCTTTGGTTTATTCGAGATAAACAGTGGAGACGTTCGTTTCCAGAATAGAACGCTAGTACAGTTCATTGATCCATAAACTAATTATTTGGAAATCGACTTTACTTCTAGCCCTGCTGTCTAAATATTTAAATTATTCAACAGGATTCCAATTTCCCACACGTTCTTTGTCAACACGTTTATTCGAGAGAAACGGTGGAGATGTTGGTTTCCAGAAAAGCACGCTAGGACAGTCCATTGATCCATAAACTAATTATTTGGAAATCGACTTTACTCCTAGCCCTGCTGTCTAAATATTTAAATTATTCAAGTGGATTCTCACACGTTTTGATCATTAACATCCAATATATATATATATCAGCTTTCTATACGCAGAATCTACTTTCTAAAAGTTAATCCCGAGTTGCAAGAAACATCACCGCAGTTGCCATTGGAAGAAAATCGCATTGACTTAGTACTTCATGCCATGTGGATATGGGCATTTTTATGTTGATTGCTGATTTTTTAAATATTTCAGAATTCGAGGGACAATGGATGGCGCCCATGTCCCGCCGATTCCCGAATATATTCGAAGGATCAGCAATCTACTTATCTCAGAAGTGGCCATGAACATTTCTATCTCAAAGCCTTCGATATCATGACAATTCAATTAAATAAATTAATTACAATTTAAGTATTTTTGTTTGTCAAAGTATAGATTTTGAAAATATTTTAGAATTTAATTTATATTATGGTAACTTAATTAAATTAATTAATCATAATGTAGGATGTTTTTTTTAAATATAAATTTTGTAAATATCAAGAAATTTAATTGATAGAAACACGATTAAACAATTTGATATCCTGTGTATTTTATAATATTTCTAAAATTCACAATCCAATTAAATTCAAGATTTTGAAAATTGAAATTTTTTTGTAGAGAAAAGCCCATTATGACTTATTTTAATGTAAATGATGCCCATGAATAAAAAATATATATATAACTTAAGCTAATTTGGTTATTATGATTAATATTTAAAGTGAAGTCTAAACTTGAAATTTTTTTTAGAATTGAAAGGTTAATTGTTAAAAATAAATCCAAATTCAAATCATAAATTTAAATTTTACATTAAAATTCTATGCATTCTATATTTCACTGTTGTTAAGGTAAAATTTTAGATTTTAAATATTTTTACTAAAATTTTTTAGATTTTAAATATTTTTACTATAAAAAATAGTAACAAAGAAAAAATTATTGAATTTTGGTGAGAGATTTTTAGTTTGACAACTATTTAGAGTTGGAATTGCACTTGGAAAGTGAAAAAATGGGATTTGTTTAAAGAACTATTGGTGTTGAAATTGGACTTGCAAAGTAAAAAGAATATGTATTTAATACATTTTTATATTTTTATTTTTTTATGAGTCTTTTTTGGGTATGAAAATATTTTTTAGTTAGAGAGATATGTATGATATAGTGATCATTTTGAAAGGACAAATAATCTATTTCTATGAATTTGCGATGATTTTTATGAAACTATATATTATTATTAGATTCATAACTTTCATGAATCATTGTTCATCAGCCCCATGTTTGCACTTTAGAATCAAGTGACCATGATTCTTAATAAGCTAAGTCACTTATTTATACTCCAAAGTTTTAATATTTTTATGGTTAGGAATTTTTTTGTGATATCTATTTGGCTATTTTTCATTGGGGAGTATTGTTATTGGGTCACTAAAATATATATGTATATATTATTTTAATTTGGGGAATATTGTTATGAGTGAATCAAAAATTTTTAATTTTTCTTTTTCTAATATATATTTTTGATCAAGAAATTGAGTATATATATATATATATATATATTATATATATATATATATATAATAAAAATATTTTTAAATTTAGAAGAATTAAAAAAAGAATAGAAGAAGAGTAAGCAACCTGTAATAAAAAACAATAGAGTTCACACATTATTATCATATAATTAATATTTTAATTATAAAAAAATTAATCATTATTTTTAAAATATCAGATTAAAAAAAAATCAAATGTTCATTATAAATATGAATTTATCAAATGTATCATTAATGAGATTACAAATATCTATTTAATATCTCACGAATATCTTTAATATAAATTATTACAAATTTTGTAGACAACTTTATATCTTAGACCATCCTCAAAAAATTATATTTATATATATATATTCTGCCTAACTAATATATTCCTAAAATTTCCTGAAATTACAAACTCGAGGACTACACACATCCATAAAACATCTCCCGTATCAGAGTTGGAGCATAAGTCTTTCGTGAGGTTTGTCAAAACAATACAGAGGATCGCGTATTGCCCCCGCCTAAAAAATACTTAGAATTCATGTTTGTTCTTATTCCGACACTGCTGTTTAAAACATACTCAAAATCTAAGATTCGAAATTTTCGTATAAAGGTACACAACTTCTATTCATATAAACAACTTTTCTTTCGTTATTGATATCTTCTTACATTTTATTAAACAAACATCAAACTCCTGAATCACCACGTTTAGTAAGTCCAGACACTGCTATGAAACATTCCATTAATACACAAAATGATTACATGAAAGATGCTTCAGTCATTCAATATTAATTTGATATAAAATGAAAAATTCAATACACCAAAGGAGCACACTGATACATAAGAAAGCTATTTAATAACTCGAATTGGGGGAAGATATATTTCTATGCTTTAGGTTCTTCCTCCCAAGGCTTACAAGTAGAATATAACATAAATCGTATTTGCCGACCACAGAATGGATGCGACAGTAACAACACTGTAATAATACTCGGAAGAATTTACTATACTGGATCTACATTGAAATCTAATCTCGAATCTTTATCATCACCGACGTCGTATATAATCAAAACCAAGAAAAATGTTTCCAGGTTGCCAAACGGTGGGCCTATCAGACTGTGAATTATTTATGTAGATCTTTCCAGGTAGTCATAATATCGAGCTTCAGACGGCGTTCTCTGCAATTCCAAGTCCTTGTGAAACCTGTCGATGAAAACTCCTGCAGCCATGTCTACATCCTGATCTTCACCCCCTGCATAAATGCAACGTTGAAAAGTATTATCTTGTTCATAGCGAATAAGGCGGTGCGCATGACAAGTATCTTCAAGCCTTGCTGCTGCGGAATTGGAAGTAGATGAGGAACCAGAAACAGCTCGAGGCGGCTTCTCTTCTGCTGGCTTCACCACTGAGCTTGAATGTCCCTGACGTCGATTCTTCTTGTTTTTATCTGTGGTGTGTCCAGGTATCAGTCTAGATAACCACTTTCCGGCCATCTAACAAGATGATAAAATAGAAGTAGAGTCAAATATGAATTACTAACTAAAATTCGGTTCAGGATTAAAAAAATCCAGACAGGTTAAGTCTGAGAAAATACTAATTTGTGGGGAACTTCCTCACAAATTAAAATAAAAAACTTAGAGAAAAGTAAATGAAGAAAAACAAACGCAGGAGGACAAATTAAAGCTGAAAGTTAAAACGAAATGAACGATTGGTCTCAGATCTCTCTATATATATATGTATGCAATCTTTGAATAATAATAAATTACATTGTGAACGGCGATGCCGATCTATTTCCGGTGGAGATATTCGTTTCCGGAAGAATCCGTGAGGACAGTTCATTTCTTCATTAATTAATTAATTATTCGGAAATCCTCCTCATATAAAATATTAAACATAGCGATGGAGATTCGCACGCCTTTCGATTTATTGATAATGGGGGTCAGTACGTTGATTTGCGCTCTTCCCAAACATGGAATCTAAAAAGTCACAATTTTCATGTGTACAACTTTCTACATGGAGATTTTGCTTTCTGATAACCCATCCCAGCTTTGCAAGAAGCATTACTGTAGGCAGCACGTCATGAAAATTAATGCAGTAATTCAATGATGTTAATGTTTGGTGTTGGAGTGACGTTAATATAAAGTGTTTACCAAATCATAATAATATCAATATGAAATAAAATATAAAATAAAATGTTTAAACATCGTAAAAGTAATAAAAATAATGTGTTTTTAAATTAAAAGTAATGGAAATATTATAGTGTAAATTTGTTTTATGAATAAAATAAAATAAAAAAATTAAAATAGAAATCATATATCACATTAATATATTAATATAATTTAAATAATAATGATTCATATTAAGAGATAGGTTGTGAGTTAGGGTTTGAAGGTCAAGCGAGCAGATAGGGTTTCGTAGAGCTTCTACCGTTTCACTTTGACACCCTTGCGTGAGTATCATCAAAGGAAGGACAAAAAACTGACCTACGACACTCTGCTGAGGGAATAATGAGTCAAATGGCAGGGGGAGAAATCCCCTCCTAGTCACTCTGCTGAGGGAATAATGAGTCAAATGGCAGGGGGAGAAATCCCCTCCTATAGGAATATTGCAGTAGGCGAATCAAGCCACCACGAAGCAAACGGTGGAAGTGGTAGAAGAGGGAAAGGAATGCCAGTCTTGGGAGCCAAATGGCAAGCGGGTTTGGGAGGAAAATGCCTGCCAAGAGCTACCAAAAAACCCAGATTCGTTATCTCGAACAACAAACTGGAGGAATACCGAAAGTATATGAAGGACCATGCCCTAATATGTAAGTTCATAGGAGCATGACCAACAGAGAAAGAGTTGATTAAATGGATTCAGCAACGATGGTAGTCGAAAGGCCACATAGATCTCAAGCTTGGGGTAAAGGGATTCTTCATAGTGATCTTCTCAAACCTGGAAGATAGAGAGAGGGTGTTTGAAAATGAGCCATATTTCCTCAACAATGTGAGATTGTTCATTAGACATTGGGAAGAATGCTACAACATAGATTAGGAAAAACTCCTGGCTGCCCCAATTTGGGTCTGACTATTCGGCTTACCAATGGACTTCTGGGATCCTGATATCTTAGAAGGTATTGGGAACTCTATTGAATCCTCTGTTAAAGTAGAGTACTCGACAAGAAAGGGTAGATACACTTCCTATGCTAGGATCTGCATCTATATGGATATCATGGCGCCACTCCCAGACTATCTAGAACTAGAATATCATGACAAGATCTAGACGCAACCTTTAGACTATGATCACATACCTTTTAGGTGTTGCCGATGCCATGAATATGGCCACTTGTTTCGGGCATGCCCCTTTAATCATAAGGAGAATGTTACCCGGGAAAAAAGGAGTGGAGAATCAACAACAAAGGAAGATGGAGAAGGGTTCGAGGAGGTACAACAGAGGAAATAGACACAGAGGGAGGCATGGAACCAGAAAGGAAACCAAACTGCGAAAGAGCATTGACCCCAGAACTGCTTTGCAGTGCTTGAGGAGGATGACATGGGAGAGCATATGTTGGACATCACCGAGGAAATGGAAGAACCGAAAGGAAAAGAACTGGTTGGAAATAAAATGAAAAAGCTGGAGACTGAAGTAGATCACGGAATGTCAGACAATATTCAAATGGTGGAACATACCCTAATGGAGATGATAACCAAAAAGAGGACCTAAGTGCCAAAGAGCAATTCATGAAGCGACTTTTATAGGAATGGAGACATCTGGATGAAAGGTTCATCCCGGAAGATAAAAAACAACTCTATAAGGATACTTTCCAACAATATAAAGACAAACAGGGATCATCAATAATAAGGAAACTAGCACATTTAGGGTCCAAAGCCAGCCAAGGGTAAGAGAAAGGAATAGAAGGAAAAGGGGGAAAAAGAGAGGAAGGAGAACGATGAATGAATCCATCCAGATGGTGGGGGAGTCACTGGTGAATTTGAGAAGAGTAGTTTCACTATCATAAGTTTTTCATCAACCCCTCAAATTGTTGAAATGATTATTACAACCTAAAACATTAGAGGCCTCAACAATAGAGGCAAGCAGAGATACCTCAAGGAGATATTGAAAAAATATTAGCTCGGCATTACGATAGTATAGGAAACTAAAATAAGTGAAAAATAATAGAAACAAAATTTGGAGAAATTTAAGCCTGAGTATCAAGTAATGGCTCAAGATGCTAATGGCAGTGCAAGGGGGTTGATGATTCTATGGAACCTGGAGGAAGTTCAAATATTGGGTGAGCTTACCAAAAATTCTCACTGGGAAATTTCGGAATATACGATCCAATGAATGGGTCCTATTTATAGGGGTATATGGGCCGCATATCACTAGAGAAAGAGGAGCCTTCTTACAAAAGTTTGAAAACCTTAGGACCCTTTACTCAAAGGAATTGTCGATAGTGGGAGGGGACTTTAACATTATTACAACCCTAGCAAACGAAAAAGGGAGGGGTGGGAAGGGCAAACACAGATATGGAATCTTTCGGCGAAACCATAACAAGTTTACGCCTATTAGATATGCCCACAATCAACGTTGTCCACACTTGGAACAACAAAAGAGGAGGGGCACATCAAATAGCATACATATTGGATAGGTTCCTAGCCTCGGAGTAGTTGATAAGAAGAGATATTTAATTGGAAGCCTCGATCCTCCCATGCATGGGGTCGGACCACTCACTGGTAAGACTAGAGGTGGACCAAAAACAAGACCCAAGAACCACCCTTTTAGGTTCAAAGCCTTCTGGCTCAGAGACCCAAGCCTGCTTAAAAGAATAGAGGAATGGTGGACACAAAGTGGTCAATGATTTTCTCGTGCATTTCAGTACAAAGGAGCCCCTATTTTCATGTTCATTTTTGAATTTTTTTGAAAGGTATGATCATGTGGCCAAGCAATCACGGTTTCTACATGCCTCACACTGGACAAAAGCTACATTATTTTTCTCTATTTTTAATCAATGGTTTTTGTCAAGGATAATGGTCTTTATCATTTACCCAGCAAAGGACTAGCACTACATGCAAGGAAAAACACCCCTTTCACCAGGGTTGGGCACAGATCAAAGGAAGGAATAAGGAATAGAGGATGAGAATAGTTTTGTTTTATGTCGCGTAAGTTCATGGCATCATCCATCATGCTAGGAAGGCAGAGGATTGACCCCAGATCCAGATGACCTATATCAAGTTTTCATCAAAACCATATTAAGGAAATTATTAATGATATGGATACGGGAACAGATCTCATGATCAATCTAAAGAAAAAATGCTAAAAAGATATAAGCATTTTTATTTTATCACAAACGCATAAAATCTAACAATAATTATTTAATTATCATTGAGATAATATTAATAGTTATTAATTAGTAATTTTAATAATCATAATATAAAATTTATACATATATCGTAACGATTTTAATCAAAATGAATTAAAAATGTGAATAATTTACATATTTATAAATAATAAATAGTTTGTAAAAAAATTTGGTATGATACACATTAAGTTGGATATATCAAATATTTAAGGTATTAACTTCTCTTAAAAATGAATCTTCTTTTAAAGTATTAAAGTTCAAGAAAAGTTTGCACTTCTAGAATCTCTCTCACACTTATATATATAATTTTATTAAAATATTCTTGATAAGTATAACTAGATACATATGCACATGACATTTTTCTTGGCATGTTTTATGACTTTGTTATTTAAATTTTTAATGTGATAGAGATGGTAAATTATACTAGTTAGACTTATTTTAATTCTTCTTCTACTAAACACTGAGAGATCAAATCTCTAAAAATGCAAAATTTGAAGAAATATTTATATCTATAAACATTTGATCTTGATAAATCTAGATCCAAACTACTTGTTTCAATTATAATAAAATAATTAACTCATTCAATTATAATTATCATGTGTAATTCTGAATTTAGGTGTGAATGTTATGAAATTACTTCAAAACACAACAATCGTATTAGCCTAATCCCAAATATTAAGAGCCACCAACACCACCCCTCGGTGAAGTCCTCGCAATTCAGTGAATTCTCACATACGTTTGACAGACAAAGGTATCATACGCTTTCAGTGAGATTTTGACATCTTTACTTGAGGAAAATGAATGAATTCATGTCACTAGAAATCCAAACGCTGCACCGTGCAGTCTGGAATTTTTCTCTCAAGAGATTGAGAGATATAGCTCAAAACAACTACAAGAATTGCTTCATCATTAACATGTTTTACAACGAAGCACGTTCCATAAGTTCAAAAATAAATGACAGGGCTATGCAAGCTTGAAGCAATTTATCGCTGCTAAAATCTAGGACACTTTACTCAACATCGAAAGTAAGAACTAACATATATCCCTGCTCAAAAAAGAGCAAAGAAGTGATTGCCGGATGTGGGTGTACGGGTACATGTTACTTGAATTTCCTTAAGTTCCAACACTAGTATATTTGTTTAAAGTAACTTTAGAAGATTAATATCTCAATAACTTTCCACAGATTTTATATAATCAAAATTAACAATTTTTAGATAATTATAATTAACCTAAGTGATTTTTCTACTTTAGTTATAGGGTATAATTTTGGCTTTAGTTATAGGCTAGAATTTTTGAGAGGTTTTTAGTGGTTGTTCAGGTTTTGATGGGTCTATTATAAGGGTGGATGTTGTTTCTATATATAGTCCTGTATAGATCCATCTTAATTTTGGATCTGCCAGGTTTTAGAGGTATCAAATCTTTCAAGATGCAAACCTCTTTGTGAGTTCAAAATTCTAGAAAAGGTTTACAACAAATAGATTTGATTTCTCTCAATATTTGGTAGATCTACAACTAAAATAGATCTATGTTGCTTCTTAAAACTATTGGTTATATATATATATGAAAACCATCATGATACATATAGTTATTTTTTTCTATATAATACTACTTAAGTACCCACGGGGATTTGAACCAATGACCTATCACAAGGAGTGCCTTAACAATACACCCATTCTCCATCAATCCAAAGCCCGGTAGGCATCATGATACATATAGTTATGTACATACTTCCTTAGCACTTATTTTACATGTTTTATAATTTTAGAACTTAATTTTTAATATGACATGCATAGTATTTGATAATAATATTAATAAATTAACAATATAATTTTAAGGTCTTAGCTAAGCCAAACACCAAATTTGTGTACGATACCCCTTGTTTGTGAAACAAGTGAGTCCCCTAGGCATAGAAATTTGACTACTAAAGTTGTTTTTAGATTATGGAGTGTGAAGTTTTACATTCAAGGGGAAGCATTGTTGAACAAGAGGTTCTGTAGTTCGTAGTGCTACATGTGTTATAGAGAAGATGTAGATGAAGAACTCAACCGATGGGAATTAAGAGAAGTAGTGGTTAACAAGGAGTGTTAGACTATATAACCACTATGTGTCTTATATGTATGTGATCATATTTTAAGGTTGATATTATTGGTCATCATTGGCTGAAGTTGGTTCTCTATTTAGATATTTTGTTCATATGATTTAGGAGGTTGTTTAGGCCTAATTCATCTGATATATTCTCTCCAACTAGTTAGCTTCATATATATTATGTGAGGTTGAGATATTTTTTGATCTAAGGGATTAGGTTTCCAAAATAGTTCGTCTATCTTGACGATAAGATTATTATATTTATATTTATACAATTATATTGTTGAATACAACTATAAAGACATTTTTTCTGTTTGTAATAAGTTTCTACTCTCTAACTTAATATTAATTAATTGAAGTATATACCTAAGGTTTTCGTGTCTTGAAATTTTTTCCACTAGATAAATATCTCTCTTGTAAATGATTTGTTTTCTTTCAATTTCCGATTCATTTTCTCTCTTCTTTCTACTAACTATTTATGTATTTGTTTTCTTTATAAAATAGTGGAATTCTCTCTCTCTCTCTTCGACTAGAAGACTTGGAAACTAGGTCAATTTTGTACTCATCTGGCAAGGGGATGATTTCAATCACTACCGCTATGAGCTTTAGGTGGCCAAGGTGTATCTTAAAAGAACACCTATCACCAATGAATATAAACCTAAAGATATTTAAGGAATATCACAAACCAAATGGGTAGCAAAATCCAAAGTCTTCTAGCAGTAGTGGTTTAAGGTTGACCTCCAACTTTGGAACTTGGGTCAAGGAAATTCCTAGAGTAATTTTGAATATAGGTAGAATCTAAAGTCTTTTGTGAAATAGAAGTGCTCCTTGATTATGCCTTAAATATAACCACAAACTAATGAAATTGGTGGTAGAAGTTGAATTCTTCTGTTAGTGGTGGTTTAAGGTTAGCCACCAACCAAATCATACTCATGAGTCTATATCTGCCTACATCTATGATTCTAGTGCTAACTAACTCTAGCTTTAAGCTCGAGTAGCTAGATCTAGCTCAAATTGTGGCTTAGGCTCAATTGATATAACTTCAAAACTAGTAGATGACAATCAAGTCCTCCCTTTCCATATACAGGGTTAGACGATGAAATTTTCTCCACTACAAGAAATGTCAATACACAAGAATGAACTCTAAGGTATGACCTATATATCTCTGTGGTGGTTGAAGACTATTTCCAAGAAGTAATCCATCCAAGGTGAATATTTTCTCTTGCAGGAGTCTTGTGTCTAGAACATCTGTCTAAATAATGAGTATGCTTTTCACAAAACTCACAAGGGTGATGATTGAAACATTGATCTTTCACATAACCAACCTAATCACAATGTTGACAATTGACAATCTAAAGTGGTTATGAAAGAGGAGAAAGTGAATATTATTTGTCTTCAAGAAACCCAACACTCTTAAATTGGATTGGTTAAGATTAGTATGGAATGTGAAATATCACATGCTTCTCATATCCAAGACTAGTTTTGAGCTTGTTTTGATAACTACTTACCAAGGTCTAATGATGGGGTTGGGAAGTGAAAGCAAAACCTGTGCATCTTCACGTAAATTTTCTCTTGAAGTGGCATTAACTATTATGATCAAGTGTTGGTTGATGTGGGTCTTTCTGTAACTCAAAAAGAGAATTGTTCTAAACAAGAATTAATTCAGAATGATGACTCTTATATTGTAGTTCATCTCGTTGGATCTAATTGGCATTGAAGAAAATCAATATTGTGTTGTGCCTCTTGTAAGCAAGTTAGGATGTTGGAAAGACTGGATTTGTTGATTTTGACAATATCATGAGTAGTATAGTGTATTATAGTATTTATTAACCTTGTTTCTTCGTAAAATAATGAGGGAAAAGTATACACACTTTATCTCTCAAGAAGAAAAAGGGAAACAATCGATTTTTTCACAAACCACTAATGAAACTATAAGTTTATCCAAGTAATAAAAATAAAGAAGAGGATTTGGCCTTAAAATGGAACCAACACATCAATCACAACTATTATTATTAGTCTTTGTATGTACCATACCAAAAGGTTTCTTCACACATATAAGAGCACAACTCAATATCTCAAAAATGCCTCAAATGTTTGTAGAAAATTATTTCCCAAGTCCTCCATGAGGGCTCCTTTAAGACCTATCTTACTCACATCCAAAAATGTAGCGTACCACCTTCATATGGGGTTATCTTTCAAATTTGAGATAACCTCCACAAAAATATGTGCATTTTCAATGGTGATCACAAAGTTTTTATCCACATATATAAAAACTACACCAGAAATAGGGGACACCAATAATTTATTTTGATTTAGAATGCCTCTGAACATGCATTGTTGCAATTCGTTTCCACGCAATTCCCTACTTACAGGCTCTAATGAAAGCAAGAAATTAACAAGAGAAGTAGCATACACCCCTCTTCTAACATTGTCATATATAGCCATAGTGCTTGCAACAATGAAAACTTAATCAACCTCCATTCATACTTTCATCTCTAGGATTTTAGAAAGCACCAACAATGACCTTTCCCAAAGGAGGCAATGACCAAAGCTCATAGATTGTAATTTCCTAGAATATCCTTCATCTGTGGCAAAAGAAGTCAACTGGATCTGTAAGAACTGTGCATACTTTTACATGAATTACCTCCTCTTTCTCTCTAGTATACTTGATTTTGGCCTTCTCTCCAACCCACTGTCATTTTTCCTCCTCATTGAGCTCTTGGGGGTTTGTTTCCACTTGCAATACATTATATAATTTGCAGTGACCATCAAATTTTGATCAGTCCAAGAAACCATCCAAAATTAGCTCTGTACAATTAATTATCATAGAAACTTTGTACGACATCCATAAGTGTGTTCCAATATTTCGATTACTCCACCACCTATCAAGCACAATTAACATCTATGCTATCACCTAAGATTTTGTGGAGAATAAAGTATGGTAAATTCCTCGATGCAAACCAGGAGCATGAATGCATGATTCATTGATAATTTGTGCTACCATCACACCATTACTTTTATCACTGCTTCAATTGTACGAACATTATTACTTTTTGGTTGTCCATTGATTAGGTTCATGTTTCCTGAGTGCCATGTTGGTGAATAAAAATTTGAGGACAAGGAAATGCCAAAGATAACTTTGGCTTTATTTCGTATATATGTAGCCATACTACCAATTTCACAACCTAAAAGCAAAACTTTACTAGATATCCAATGGTTCAAAGCACCCAATGCAGGTGTGGTGGATAGAGAAACCCAAATGGAGAGGGTTTTTTCAGGATAAAGCTCACAAGATCAATGTAATGATAGTCTGCATCGATAATGTAAGATAACACTTCAAAAGTAGTGACAAAACTTAGGACTATGCAAACTATGCATGGTAGAATACCAAAGTGGAAACTGTACCATTACTAGCTAGACAAGTGTCAAGGACTCACTATGGTTTCCAGACATGAGAGTTTCTTGACAAAGACCAGTGTGGAATGGAAGAGCTAACAAGTGTAATGAGGTAAGGCATTAAAATTTCACAATGAGGAAATTCCATATTAGGAGTGCAAGTGGCTAGTCAAAAGAAAATACCAATATAGAGAAATGTGATAGTGCACAACCACACTAATTGGTGGAAAATGTGATAGTGCATAGCCCCATCGAACATCCTCCATCCTCTCATAGAAGCCTTTTTTTCAACTATCTTTCAAAGTGCTCTTTCTCTCCGATCTTTAAGGTTTCTTTGAAACACATATAGCTCGAATTTTGGAATGCGGGACAACTATGTAAATACCACAGTCAATGGAGTAGTAATGTAGTCTCCCCAACTCCTCAAGACAATAACATGGATTCTCCACACCTACACTCCAAAAAATCCAAACAAAACCATCATAATAATGCTAGAAGCACTAAGACATGTACGATCGAGTATGTTGGTGGAGTATATGATGGATACCAACTTTCAAGCCTCTCCCCTATGATGTTTAAGGAGGATATAGAAGAGAAATTTGAAGTAGATAATTTTCCTACTCTCATATCTAATTATAAAAGTAGATTTTGTCAAGCTAACATGGCCTACAAGAAAAAGGTTCGACAACTTGAGTTTTTGTGGTTTCGAGTATGTTGGTGGAGTATATGATGGATACCAACTTTCAAGCCTCTCCCCTATGATGTTTAAGGAGGATATAGAAGAGAAATTTGAAGTAGATAATTTTTCTACTCTTATATCTAATTGTAAAAGTAGATTTTGTCAAGCTAACATGGCCTACAAGAAAATGTTTGGACAACCTGACTGTTTTTGGTTCAAATCTCTATGAAGAATGATAATAATTATTGTTAAAAGTGTAATTATCTTAATTTACCATTCAGACAGTTATGTAACCATAGGGAGTTAAGTAATGAAGTTTTTCATGTTAAAACATGATGATTCCCCGAGAGGCTATATGTAATGGTTGGACAGTCATTTTGGACCTTCAGCAAGAAGAATTCCAATCGCTTGCCCCATGGAGGTTTCCTTAACACACTGTTAGGGTTTTACCACATAATTCCTTGTGTTTTTTCTGTGATTTAGTTTCTCATTTTGTGCATTTCTTTCTTATTTATATATTTAATGGGTTTGAATACCAATAAGTGGTATTAGAGCCTGAGGTTGTGAGGGTTGTGAGGTGAAGCTTGTAGACATAGAGAGACTGAGTGTTTCTGGACAGGGTTGTGACTCTCTCCGATGCCTAAAAAAGAGAAGTTGATCAGAGTAGAAGGAATGTGACTCTGTCTCAAGAAGTTGCCATTTAATCCTGAATTGCTTAAGAGAAATAGACAAGACACAAAGCATCCACTCATAGGAGTCAAGCTACCCAAGTCAGGCCCTCCAAGTAGTGAAACAAATTTATAGCAAGCCCGTTGTTAAAAAAATGATCTGAACTTATGCAGGAACACAATCGAATATAGATATAAACATAAACACAGAGATGCGACAAGAATAAAACTTCATTTCATTAATATCAAATAATTTAAATATGCTTACATAAAGAATGGAAATAAACTAGCTTGGGCGATGACATCTTATCTCTGAGAAGAGATGTGGTGGCTACATGCCTCTCAACTATGTTATAATCAGGCTCGATGGCCTATTTATTATTTAGGAATAATGGAAAACCCTAAACATCCAAAAGCCTAAACCTATGAGATGAAGCGACAAAACTATGGGCCCCGTTTGGGTAAATTGATACATCAACTTCCCAGGGTCGTAACTTTGGCACACGAACTTCATTTTTTGCACATAATACCTCATTAGAAATATCTATCTAAAGACTACAAATTTCAAATGAAAACATGATTAAAGTGTTAAACTTTCTAGGTTTTCTGACAAAATGTCGTTTACGGCCTCAAAATAGCTCCTGAAGTTCAGGACCTAAAAAACTGAAAGTGACAGTGGTGGGGGTCCACGTGGAATAGGTAGGTGGCCACCAAGATCCATGTGTATTAGTTCTTCCCATTTAGAAGGTAATGGCCCCTATTGCACTGAGTGCCTCCATGAGATGGGGAACCTTTTGCTAAACATGGTCCCTAGTGAGCCACTTGTCTTGGTGCAGGAGTTCGCTAGCTTTGACAACTCGATATAGATGGATATTCTTCTGGCAAGTGTTCTTGATCTATGTGTCCATGATCTGATCAGTTATGGCCTATTCCATGTAGTTTGGGTTTAAATCTATTCATTTGAGGTGTGAAATGTCTTATGTGTCTAGTAATGGTGGGAAGTATGGTGGAGGACAATCCACATTGAACACTAGGTGCAGGCCAAGGAATGAGGGAATTCTAAGCTCAAAAGAATTGTCTCCCATATCATTGGTAATGGTGTAAGTCCCATATCATAGTGGGTTGAGCTTCCTATGGGCTCTGGTAAGGCATTCTTTCTATAATGCAACCAAACTTTGTCGCTTACCTTAAACTTGTGTGGCACCTCATGTCAATCATGCCACTTCTTCTACTTGGAATTTGACTTCTCCAGGATGTCATGAAACTCATGGTGGATGTGTTAGATGCATTAAATAAATATCATTTCTTTATCATCCTTGAACAATAAATGTGTGGATTTTTTCTATGTAGTTGCATGAGGCATTGAAACATCAATTAGAAATAATGGTTGAAATCCCAGACCCACTTGAAAGGGACTGCGACCAATCGATCTATGGAGAGATCTATTATAACTATGTTACACATAGGGAAGAATCTCATCCTAGGTTCGTGGATGCTTGGAGTTGGACATGCAGAGTATGTGCAATATCATCCTATTAACAACCTTCATTTGCTCATTATTCTAGGGATGGAATGTAGTCGACTTGGTGAGCTTTGTCTCCAATACTATCGAGAGGCTTGACCATAATATGCTTAGGAACTTGCTATCCTGGTTTGATATAATGGTCTGTGGGATCCCAAAATGTACCCACACTGGTTCAATGAAGAGTTTGGCAGTGTCGTCTACTGTGATACTCTTCTTACAAGCCACCAATATAGCCATATTAGAAAATATGTCCATGACCACAAATACATAGTCACTATCATGCTTTATAGAAGGGAGGCCAAACATATAGTCCATGCAGATGGATTCCCAAGGCTAGCTAGAGGAATAGGAGTGTACAGGCCTTGTTTCTTAATGATTGACTTGATGATGGTGCAGGCAGTGCAAGATTTGATATATTTCCCAACATCTAGTCGAAGTTTTTGCTAATAAAAGTACTTTTGTAGTACTGTCATAATTTTCTCCACACTAGTGTCCTATGACCCCACTATAGTGTGCCTCCCAAATCATCTTTGCGCACTCATTTGAAGGAACACAAAGGTGGCCCAAGTAGCATAATAATGCATCCTGGAGGTGGAAATAAAGAACTTAATTGCCATCTGTTATCATTTGGTATCTGGAGGTGAAATTTGGATCATTTTTGTATAGTTGTGGCCATCAATAGGTCTCGTGGCCACAGGAGTTAAGAACAGTAGTCAATGCTACAATTGGAGGTCAGTTGAGGAAGTCTCGAAGATGATTTATGTTGCCCTTTTTGTATTTAATGTTCAATTGGAATTGTTGCAGATATGTAGACCACTTCTTACGGTGATCATTATTCAACTTTCCTTGTGTCTATATAAACCGAAGAGTTCGATGATCGGTGTGGATGATCGTCTCATTCCCTAGAATGTAATTATTCTATTGCTAGCAAGCCTGCACGATAGAATACATATCTTTATCATAAGTGGGGTACTTATGAATTGTATCAAAAAGTGTATCACTATGATAGGCTGATGGATGCCTGTGTTGGGTGAGGACTACACCAATAGTATAGTCAGAGGTGTTTGTCTCAATTTCAAATGGTTGTTGGTGGTCTAGCAATGTGAGTACTAGTGCAGAGCAGAGGCGGTGCGACAACTCAACAAATGCCTTTTGTTGGGACTCAGGTAAGGAAAACTTTACTTTTTCTCTGCCCTTGATAGTCTAACTCAAAGTCCAAGTGATATGAGAGATCCCAACATGAACCTTTGATAAAAATTTGCAAGGCCGAACAAGCTGCTAAAATCTGTTAGAATGGTTAGGGATGAGCAATCCCAAATTACTTGTATCTTAGTTAGATCCAAATGCATTCCACATTCATCTATGATGTAACTCAAATATTGGACCTGGCTCATGAAAAGGTGCATTTTTCCAAGTTGGCACACAAGTTGTGTTGCCGAAGGGTTTGAAGGACTTGCCGAATGTGTTGCAAGTGTTCTTCCCAACTCTTTCTGAGGATGAGTATGTATTCCAGATAAACAACCATGAATGATTTGGTGAACAGCTGCAAGATGTCATCCATTAACCTCATAAAAGTAATAGGGGAAGTTGTCAACCCGAAGGGCATAACCAACCATTCAAAAAGGCCTTCCTTGGATTTGAAGGTGGTATTCCATAAATATGTGGGCTCTATTAGAACCTAGTGATATCTAGACTTCAGATCAACCTTTGTAAAATACTTGGCCCCTTTGAGTTGGTCCAAAAGGTCATCAATCTATGGTATTGGATACTTGTTCCTAAAAAATATTTTTTTTAGTGCTTGATAATCAATGAAGAGCCTCCACGTCCCATCTTTCTTTTATACAAGTACAATTGGGCTCCCACAAGGCGAGGAACTTGGTTAGATGTACACTTTTTGCAACAATTCTAGGATTTGTTGCTTGATCACTTAATTTTCCATAATGGAGTGGCGATATATCGACTTCTTGGGTAGAGGTGCTCTGGGAGTTAGATTGATCAAATTCTTGCCTTAACAGTGCAAGGGTACCACTGTGCATGAGGAGAAGATGTCCTTGTATTCTTCCACAACTGTATCCACATGCTTTTAATGCATGGAGGAACCCTTCTTGGGGGTCATAGATGTGGCTACGATCTTCCCCTTACTTTGAGAGTGATTCAGAAAGAAAACAAAAATTCCTAGTGTGGGAGATGATCTTACAAAATTTCTTAGCAAAGATCAAAGAGATAGTGGTAGGTGGGGCTATCTCTAGTATCTTGTATAATTTATTACCCAAAAAAATAGTAACAGTTTGAAGCCTCGACTTATATATAACATGATGCTTCCATAAGTATGGTCGGACTAATAATACATCACAAACTTCAAGAGGAGAAAAATCACACAATACCTCATCCATGAAGGGCTTGATGTTGTATGCAAGGTGACATTGTTAGCTGATGTGAAAATCTCATCCTCGGTGAAGCCACCCGATGGTATATGGTTGTGGGTGTGGTGTGGTCGATAGGCCCAGGTTCTTCACAACCTCTACCGAAATGAGGTTCTTTTGGCTCCTGTTGTTGACAATGAGTTATAATGGTGGACCCTTCACCCACATTTGTGAGTGGAAGAGAAGCTCCCCCTCGTCTAGACCTTCAAGATCAATTTTCTGGATCTTGTTGGTGGAAATAGTAGCGCTAGGATCCACATCAATAATTTGCTTCCCTTTGTCATTCCCCTGATCTGGTTTGACTGAGAGTTAGAATAGTCATATGATTTTGAAGCCTTCATCTTGGCCATGAATTATTGCTTGGCTTGACACTCACCTGTGTTGTGAGTGGGGCTCTTCTACAACTCACACCACTTCCTTGTGTCCTTCTTCATCTTCATTGTGTTGTTATTTGCTTGCATCTTTGACGATTTGTTTTGTATCACCTTGCCTTGGATTTTTCCACGTGTCTTCCTTTATTCTGTGGTTTGGGGGTGTCTTTCCCTTGCTTTATATTCATAGATCCAAATTCTCACTTCTTTTGTTTTAACTTCTGCTTGATTTTGACAGTGTAATGGTAGGAGGCACGAAGCGAGGAGATGTTGAGGAACTCCATCTCCTCTTTGATTTATTTGCACAAACAACCACAACACTTGAGTATTGGATGTCGCTCAAAGCCCTTGATATGAAAATTCGTGCAAAGAGTATGAAAAATGTTTGTGAACTATGGCACGTCTTGGTCCCATCCTTGTCATAGTGTGGTCCACTTTATGTACTTATACTCATAGCTCATGACAGGGTAATACTGCTCCTTGATGATGTCTCGGAAAGAGTTCTCAGTGGGTGTAGATGAAAAAATTGAGGGTTCCCTCTCATCCTTCCACTCATAGTAGGTTTCTCACCAGTCCTTGACGTGGGGGGCAGCTTTAAGGAGTGAAAAAGTAATATTTTCCCTACTGAAACAATCATGAGCCAAAAAAAACCCTTCCAATAGATTTAACCATGTATTTACAGTGTCTGCATCTATCTAGTCTTCAGATATGGGAATCTCAAATTTTATTTGTGCCTTGAAGGGAGTGGTGCTGCTAGCGTGTTTGTCGGATGAATATGCTTCGTCTGTGGGAATCCGCTGAAGGATCTCATAAAATCTATCCATCATCACATTCCTCTATTGCTCGAGGGCTTCTTTGAGCAATATTTGAAAGGGATTCAAGCCATAACTTCTTATACCCTGACCTCATTGGGGACATGCAAAGAAAAATAGAGAAATAACAAACCGCTCTGATACCACAAATCTGGGCTTGTATAAAAATGCAATAGAATATAAATATAAACATAAACATAGAGATGGATCAAGAATAAAGCTTCTTTTCATTAATATCAAAGAACTGAAATATGTTTACATACAGAATCAAAATAAATTAGCTTGGGCGACTATAGTTTCTCTCTCCGAGGATTAAAATTTTCAAATGCAAGCATGAGATGAAGACTCATGTTTTATTGATTTTCCCAAAAAAATATTTAGAGTTTCAAAATGGCTTCGAAAGTTCAAGAGGCAAGAAGCGTAAAGCAAAATGTTGTTATTGTAACAAATAAGGCATCTCAAGAAAGATTGTTGGAAAAGAAAGGAGTTTGTTGAAATCCCAAAGAAGGAAGAAAATCAATTTGAGTCATGTATGATTGGTGAAGTTTTATCTTCTGAATTACGTATGATATATGAATATTTTCCTATTTGCAATGTTTTTCATCATTATGAAAATTGGTTGTTCTCATCACATGAGTGTGCAGAGAAATAGGTTCATTTCATATCAAGTTGTGAATGATAGTTTTGTGTTTATGCATAATAATGTATCTTGTCAAACTTCTGTGTTTATGGGTAATAATGTATCTGGTCAAACTATTGGGATGGGAAATGTCAAAACTGAAATGTATGATGGTACAATTGGAACATTGACTAATGTTAGACATGTAGTTGAGTTGCAAAATAATTTGATTTATTTGGGAGTATTAGACTTGGAAGGTTACAAGTTTACAAGTCATGATAGAGTGCTCAAAATTTAAAAGGACGAACTAGTTGTTATGAAGGAAGAGAACATCATAGACCTTTATAGATTTAAAGGGAGTACTCAAGTCAGTGAGGTAGCAATTATATTTGACAAGGCAGAAGAAGATACATTCCTATGGCATCAATGACTAGGTCACATGAGTGAGAAGGGCATTCAAGGACTAATGAGATGTAAATTACTTCCTAATTTGAAATCATTGAGTTTGGATTTTTGCAAATATTGTGTATATGGAAAACAATGTAGACATAAATTTAAAGCTAGTAATCATAATAGTAAAGGTGTTTTGGTCTATATTCATTCTAATCTTTGGGGACCATATCCTACATTATCTTATGGAGGTGCATCTTACTTCATAACATTTATTGATGATTAGTCTAGGAAAGTCTGGCTCTATATGTTAAAAATAAAGGCTAATGTATTTAATGTTTTTAAACAATTTAAAGCTATGGTGGAATAGAAAACGGGAAAAGTAATTAGATATTTAAGAACTAAAATTGGCAGTGAATTTACCTCCTTTGAATTTGAGCAATTGCAAGGATTAAGGAATTGTTAGACATTAAAAAACTATCTATACTCCTCAAAAAAATGGTGTTGTTGAATGTATGAACTCGACTCTTATGGAGGGAGCCAGAAGCATGATCAACAATACTAACCTGCAAAAGGCATTGTGGGCAAAAGAAGTATCCATTGCTTGTTATTTGGTAAAAATATCACCTTAAATTTCTATTAATTGTAGAATTCCTCAAGAAGTTTGGTTGGGTCATTCTTGTGATTATTCATATTTACAATTTTTTGGTTGAATTCTTGTGCTCATATTCCAAAGAATCAACATTCTAAGTTAGACCCAAAAGAAAAATGTTATGTATTTGTTTGTGAAAGGATATAGATTGTGGGATCCTTCTTCACGTAAGGTAGTCATTAGTAGAGATGTAACATTTGATGAATCTTCTCTTCTAAAATCAAACGTCAAAAAGGTTAAACAGGAACATGTATTGCTAAATTAGCAAATACAGTTGGAGACTCAACCTTTTTTGAAAAGTTAGAAGGAAGAAAAGACTTCTAAAGAAAAAGGTAAAGAAGATGTCAAGGAAGTTGTAGAATTTCAAGAACTAGTTCAGCATCCAGTCGCTCTAAGGAAGTCTACAAGGGAAAGAAAAACACCGAAAAGGTACGAAGATTCTGCTTCATCTATTAGATTGATTATTGAATATGGGGAGCCTTCTTATTACCAGGAAGCAATGGATGATGTGAATAGTGAAAAATGGAAGAAGGCTTTGGACTAGGAAATGTATTCCTTAGCCAAGAATGAAACTTGGGATCTTGTAGAGCTTCCTAAAGGGAGAAGTGTTGTCGGATGAAAATGTGTCTTCAAATTGAAGCAAAATTTTGATGGAGGTATTGAAAGATATAAGGTGAGCCTTGTAGCAAAATTGTATTATGAGGTAGAAGGTATTGACTTTCATGATATTTTTTCACCAATCGTAATTTTTTTTCTATTTTTAATGTGTTAGCACTAGAACTACATTACTTGGTCTTGAGTTAGAATAGTTAGATGTTAAAACAAATTTTCTGCATGGATATTTGGATGAAGAGATATATATGGAATAACTAGAAGGTTTCGTACAAGGTCGTAATAGAAGATTAGTTTGGAAGCTCGGGAAATCATTTTATGGCATGCAACAGTCTCTCAGGAAGTGGTATAAGAAGTTTTACTCCTTCATAGTGATCCAAAACTTCACTACAAGTGAGTATGATCATTTTGTGTACTTTAAGAGTTTCAATGGAATATTCATTACCTTGCTTTTGTATGTTGACGATATGCTTATTGTAAGAAAAAGCATGGAAGAAATCAATACATTCAAGGCTTAGCTTTCTAGGACATTTGATATAAAGGAACTTGGAGCTGCAAAACATATCTTGGGTATGGAGATACACAGAGACAGGAAAAGTAGAAAGCTCTAGTTATCACAGCATAGGTATGTGTAGAAAATACTTGCAAAGTTTGGTATGGACAATGTGTAACCTGTTACTATTCTTTTAGCTTCCCATTTTAAGATTTCTTTGGGTTTGAGTTCTAAAACTGATGAAGAAAATAAGAATATGTCTCATGTACCATATGAAAATGTAGTAAGAAACTTAATGTATATGGTGGTATCTACAATACCTTACGTTTCATATGTGGTTGGATTTTTCAATGGGTTCATGGAAAATCAAGGAGAAGAACATTAGTGAGCAGTGAAATGGGTTATTAGGTATTTGATAGGCACAAGTGACCATTGTATCATGTTTAAAGGCAGTGAGACTCAGTCTACGGATATCTAGATGCTAATTATGCACGTGACTTGGAAAAAAGAAGATCTACAACAGGTTATGTCTTTCCTCTTGTAGGTGGAGCAATTAGTTGGATGTCAAAGCTTCGAGACAGAGTTTCTTTGTCCACTACTTAAGTAGAGTATATAACTTCTTCAAATGTATGTAATGAGGAAATCTGGTTGAAAGGTCTACTTGATGAGCTTTGAAGGACACAGAAGAAAGTGAAATTATTCTATGACACTCAGAGTGTTATTCATTGAGATACAAATCCATATTATCACAACAAGCCTAAGAACATTGATGTTATATACCATTTTCTAAGACATATGATCGATGGTGGAAAATCAGCTCTCAAGAAGGTCCACACACATGAGAATTGTGTAGACATGCTCACGAAGAAAGTACTGGTAGAGAAGTTGGGATGGTGTTTGGATTATCTTTACTTGTAGAAGAGATTATGAATGGGATTGGGCAATAGATTAAGAAAATTATTTTCAATGTGGAGATTGTTAAGAATGACAATAATTATTGTTAAAATTATAATTATCTTAATTTACTATTTAGACAATTTTGTAACCATAGGGAGTTATGTAACAAAGTTTTTCATGTTAAAAAATGATGATTTCCCGAGAGGCTAGATGTAATGGTTGGAGAGACATTTTGGATCTTGAGAAATAGTAATTCCAATCCCTTGCCCCGTGGATGTTTCCTTGATAGACTAACAGGGTTTTATTATGTAATTCCTTGTCTTTTTTATTTTGTGATTCAATTTCTCATTCTGTGCATTTATTTTGTTATTTATATATTTAACATGATTGAATACCAACAATCTCTTATTGGTAACACCCATTCCCATTATCCCAAGGTCACACGAATCAATGGGGAAGTTGTATTGATGTTCCATATTTTTCCCTAGTCTGCATCAATATTCTCTCGCCACACTACAATTTAGTGGACAAATGGTGGAGAGAAGAGATCCATGACAATTCCTTGTGATGTCAAGGAAGAAATGGCGATTTAAAGAATTGATTATATTCATGGAAGTTTGATGTCAATGTAGGACTTTGTCTCTAAGAGGATGAAACTATGTGCAATACTAGGTGTTATGAAGGACCCCTTCCCTAGGGAGTGTTATCTTTGTTCGTGCTAATAAACAGGATTACCATCAAAACTAGAAGCTCAAGTACACTTTGTGCAATTATCTCTTTCTCTAACATTTAAAATCATTTGATTCTATAAACGTAGTATGTGGAGCTCCCACGTAATAGGAGTGAATAATCGCAAAGGTTAAGTACACAAAATATCCACGATGAACTCCTAAGATGCATAACCAGAACTTAGGTTAATGAAGAAGATAAAAACCAAGGATGTCCATGCATCATGTCTCTAAAACAATTTTTGAAAACATGTATATAGAAATAAAGAATAATTTGCATAAATAGTGTGATACAAATTATTCAAAAAATATACATATAAATACATTTTCTGTGACCTTTGGTTTTCATATTTGAGGAGGTCTCTTAGATTTCTATGATTTTGTTTCATTTTAATCTTTTCACCTCCCACTCAAGTAATTGTACTAAATTTACATAACCCAAATATTATGTATGAAAAATATAAAAGAATAAAAATAAAAATAAAATAATTTATTCTCTATAATAATAATAATAATATCATTAAATTATGGAGATCAATGTCATGTATAATCAATGTCACAGACATATATATATCTTAATTGTGCATCCACAAAGTGGTGATGAGAGGAATCAAATCTCTCAAGCTACAAACTTCCTTTTAAGTCCAACTTGAGGAAATGTTTTCACCAAACTTCCTTTTAAGTCCAAAACATAGAGGAAAAGTTTGCATCTAGAGAGATTTGATTCCTATGAGTGCCTGATAAATCCTAAGTTAAAGATGAATTTATGTTGGTTTGTACAAATAATATTTTATATAAATTTCACATCTTTATATAAAAATTTATTATTTTTAATTTTATTAAAACCCTGATAGTCACGTACATATGTGCTTCTTGTTTACTTTTTACATATTTATAATTTTTGAATTTAACATTTTAATATGATATGCAAAGTATTGATTATTATTGTAATAATAAAAATAATAATATAATTTGAAGGTCATGGGCACGAAATTGGTGTATGGAATACAAATTTTATTATTAAAGTTTATTGTATACTCTACCGAGTGAAGTTTTACACTCAAGGGGATTTCATCAATAAATTGAATGAATTTTGTTCGTAAAGGGACATACTATTTGAGCAACGATCACAGTGGTTTCTTACACATGCATTGAGGTAGATGGTTCTTCCCTTATATGGAGATTCAAAATTTGGTGATATCTGCATGATCGAGGTAATACTTGAAAGTGTCTATTACCTATACATTTTGATAGATGGTTGTTCCATTATATGGACATTGGCAATTTTGTGATGTAATGATCGAGGTACAAGGTGAAAGTTCCACGTTGGATTGGAGATATAATTTGTTGAATAGGAGGTTCTTCACTTTGTAGTGGTGCATGTGCTATAAAGAAGATGTAGATGAAGACCTCAACATATGGAGATTAATACAAGTAGTCATTAAGGGGGAGGATTAGACTATAATGCTTGTCTTATATGTGTGTGATCATATTTTATGGATGATATTATTGGTCATTATTAGATAAATTTTCTCTAGAGACTTTGTTCCTATCATTTAGAAGGTTGTTGAGGCCTAGTAGGTTTGAGATATTCTCTCCAACTAGTTAGCTTCCTATATGAGTGTGAGGTTGAGATTTTTCTCAATGGGAGGATAGTATCTCCAAGATAGTTTGTATATCTTGAGACCAAGCTTATTATATTTATGTTTGTACAATTATATTGATTAATAGAGAACTAGAGACATTATTTTGTGTGCAAAAAGGTTCTACTCTGCAGCTTAACATTAATTAAGTGAATGATTAATAGAGCACTAGAGACATTATTTTGTGTGTGATAAGGTTCTACTCTCCAACTTAACATTAATTAATTGAAGGATATACTTAAGGTCTTACTGTGTTGAAATTTTTTCCACTACATAAAATCCCTCTTTTCTAAATGATTTTTTATTATCAATTTTGAATTTATTTTCTATCTTCTTTATACTAATTATTTATGAGTATTCACCTACTTTATAGAAGATCACAATACTTTCTTTATATATGTGTGTGCCTATGACTAGAGGAATTGGAAACTAGGTAGATTTGTACTCATATGTCATGGGATTGATTTCTATCGGCACCATCTAACCTCTACGTGTCTAAGGAGTACCTTACTGATATAGATTCATCTTAATTCGAGATCTATGAAGTGACTAGATGAGTAAAATCTCTAAAAATGTAAACATTTTCTTGAGTCCAAAATTTGAAGAAATGTTTACACTTTGAAAGATTAATGTGACTACAAAAATTTGAGTCCAGAATTTGAAGAAATGTTTCCACTTTGAAAGATTAATGTGACTACTAAAATTTACAAAAGTATACATATTCTACCTCTAAATTTGAACTCATAACCTCTTACAAAGAAGCACATATTATTAAAAATTGCATTTTTCAAAAGTGTATCTATCAAATTGTTCTATGTTTATTAATTAAATTTAAATATAAAATTGTAAAATATAATGATTGCTAATATGAATCATGATTATTTTTAATTTATATAATAAATGAATCTTAATTTATAATTATTATTTATATTAATATTAAAATGAAAATTTATTCATTATTAATATGAATTATTTAAAATAATATTAATAAATTTTTAAGAAAAATATTTGTAATTTATTTAATAAAAGAAATTACAGTGAATTAATGTTATTTTTTATTATTTTTTTAATCCAACTATTTTATTATTAATTTATTACTGGAATGCGCTTACACTACCAGTATTTTAGTTGAGTGTTAAATAGGTGGTCATATGTTGGATTCATGTGAAAATCGTCTCGACCAGACGACATGGCTATATGGCGACGGTCTTGATGCTTCTATCAAGTTGGAATTTGCTTTAAAATGTTATTTCTGCATGGAGAAAGTTGGAGACTCCTAGGATTGTGACCTTTTATAAATTTATAATAATCATCATTACATTGACATAATACAGATCCAAACAATGAGCCAATGCTCTAGACAAGATGTCATACCAATTTCATTAAATAGCAATAAACGAACGGTTATCACGGGCTATTGCAAAATAGACAAGATGATGGGACTTGACCATAATGTGCTTAGGAACTTTCTATCCCAATATGATATAATGGTCTGTGGGATCCCAAAATGTACCCACATTGGTTCAATGAAGAGTTTGGCAGTGTCCTCTACTGTGATACTCTTCTTATAGGCCACCAATATAGCCATCTTAGAAAATATGTCCATGACCACAAATACATAGTCACTATCATGCTTGATAGAAGGGAGGCGAAACATATAGTCCATGGAGATGGATTCCCAAGGCTAGCTGGGAGTAGGAAGATGAGTGTACAAGCATTGTTTCTTAATGGTTGGCTTGACGATGGTGCAGGTAGTGCAAGATTTGATATATTTCCCAACATCCAGTCGAAGTTTTGGATAATAAAAGTACTCTTGTAGTGCAATCATAATTTTCTCCACACCAGTGTCCTACAACCCGACTATAGTGCACCTCCCAAATCATGTTGGCACTCTCGCTTGAAGGAACACAAAGGTGGCCCAGGTAGCATAACAATGCATCCTGGAGGTGGAAATAAAGAACTTGATTGCCATCTACTAGCATTTGGTATGTGGAGGTGAAATTTGGATGATTTTTGTCTAGTTGTCGCCATCTAGAGGTCTCGTGGCCACAATAGTTGAGAATAGTAGTCAGTGCTGCAACTAGGGGTCGGTTGAGGCAGTCTCCAACATGATTGATGTTGCCCTTTTTTATTTAATGTTCAATTGGAATTGCTGCAGATATGTAGAAAATTTTTTACGGTGATCATTATGCAACTTTCTTTGTGTCTATATAAATTGAAGAGGTCGATGATTGATGTGGATGACCGTCTTGTTTGCTAGAGTGTAATTATTCTATTGCTAGCAAGCCTATATGATAGAATACATATCTTTATCATAGGTGGGGTACTTACGAATTGTATCAGGAAGTTTCTCACTATGATAGGCCACTAGATGCCCATGTTGGGTGAGGAATACACCAATAGCATAGTCATAGGCGTCTGTCTCAATCTCAAATGGTTGTTGGTGGTCTGGCAATATGAGTACTTGTGCTGAGCAAAGGCAATGTGTCAACTCAACGAATGCCTTCTGTTGGGGCTGAGACAAGGAAAAATTTACTTTTTCTTTGTCCTTGTTAGTCTAACTCAAATACCAAGTGATATGGGAGATCCCAACACAAACTTCCAATAAAAATTTGCAAGGCCCAACAAGTTGCAAAAATCCATTAAAGTGGTTAGAGATGACCAATCCCAAATTACTTTGATCTTAGTTCTAAGATCCACATGCATGCCACGTTCATCTATGAAATAACTCAGATATTGGACCTGGCTCATGAAAAGGTGTATTTTTCCAAGTTTGCACACAACTTGTGTTGCCGAAGGGTTTGAAGGACTTGTCGAATGTGTTTCAAGTGTTCTTCCCAACTCTTTTTGAGGATGAGTATGTATTCAGATAAAAAACCATGAATGATTTGGTGAACGGTCCCAAAATGTCATCCATTAACCTCATAAAAGTAGTAGGGGAATTTGTCAACCCGAAGGGCATAACCAACCATTCAAAAAGGCCTTCCTTAGATTTGAAGGTGGTATTCCATAAATATGTGGGCTCTATTAGAACCTGGTGATATCCATACTTTAGAATGACCTTTGTAAAATACTTGGCCCCCTTGAGTTGGTCCAAATGCTTCTGCTGCATGGAGGAACCCTTCCTGGGGGCCATGGATGTGGCTATGATCTTCCCCTTACTTTGAGAGTGAATCATAAAGAGAACAAAAATTCCTAGTGTGGGAGATGATCTTACTGAATTTCTTAGCAAAGATCAAAGAGATGGTGCTAGGTGGGGCTCTCTCCGGTATCTTGTATAATTTATTACCCAAAAAATAGTAATAGTGTGATGCCTCAACTCATATATAACATGATGCTTGCACAAGTATGGTTGAACTAGTAATACATCACAAACTTCAAGAGAAGAAAAATCACACAATACCTCATCCATGAAGGGCTTGATGTTGTATGCAAGGTGATATTGTTGGCTGACGTGAAGATCTCATCCTTAGTGAAGCTACCCGATGGTATATGGTTGTGGGTGTGTTGTGGTCGGTAGGCCCAACCACTTCACGACCACTACTGAAATGACGTTCTTTTGGCTCCCATTGTCGAAAATGAATTACAGCGGTGAACACTTCACCCACATCCGTGAGTGGAAGAGACGCTCACCCTCGTCTAGATCTTCGGGATTAATCTTCTGGATCTTGGTGGTGGAAATAGTAGTGCTATGATTCGCATCAATAATCTTCTTCCCTTTCTCATTCCCCTAATCTTATTTTGAGAGAGTTAGAATAGTCATATGATTCTGAAGCCTTCATCTCGGCCACCAATTACTGCTTGGCTCGACACTCACCTATGTTGTAAGTGGGGCTCTTATGCAACTCACACCACTTCCTTGTGTCCTTCTTCATCTTCATTGTGTTGTTATTTACTTGAATCTTTGAAGGTTTGTTTTGTATCACCTTGCATTGGCTTTTTCCATGCTTTGTTCTTTATTCTGTGGTTTGGGGGTGTCTTTCCCTTGCTTTAGATTCACAGATCCAAAGTCTCACTTCTTCTATTTTAACTTCTGCTCAATTTTGACAGTGTATTGGTAGGAGGCACCAAGCGAGGAAATGTTGAGGAAATCCATCTCCTCTTCGATGTATTTGTGCAAACAACCATGGTACTTGAGTACCATATGTCACTCAAAGTCGTCGATACCCAAATTTGTGCAAAGAGTATGAAAAATATTTGTGAACTGTGGCACGTCTTGGTTCCATCCTTGTCATAGTGCGGTCCACTTTGTGTACTTATACTCATAGATCATGACAGGGTAATATTGCTCCTTGATGACATCTGAGAAAGAGTTCCAAGTGGTGTAGATGAAAAAAATAAGGGCTCCCTCTCGTCCTTTTGCTCATAGTAGATTTCCCACCAGTCCTTGATGTGGGGGGCGGCTTTAAGGAGGGAAAAAGTAATTTTTCCCCTACTGGAATAATCATGAACCAAAAAATACCCTTCCAATAGATTTAACCATCTATTTACGACGTCTGCATCTATCTAGTCTTCAAATATGGGAATATCAAATTTGATTTGTACCTTGAAGGGAGTGGTGTCTCCAATGTGTTTGTCGGATGATGATGCCTCACCTTTGGACATCCTGCTGAAGGATTTGGGAAAATATGTCCATCATCGCATTCCTCTATTGCTTGAGGGCTTCTTTGAGCAATATTTTAATGGGATTCCCTACTCCCTTATCTTTCTTTTCTTCCACCGTGGGAGGTTGTCAGGGTTTACAAGGCTGGTCTTGCAAAGGTTCAACCAGTTCAAGCCCTAACTCCTTATATCGTAACGTCGTTGGGGTCATACAAAGAAAAATAAAGAAATAACAAACCACTCTGATACCACAGATCCAGACTTATGTAAGAATGCAAAAGAATATAGATATAAACATAAACACGGAGATGCATCAAGAATAAAACTTCTTTTCATTAATATCAAAGTTCTGAAATATGCTTACATACAAAATCAAAATAAATTTGCTCGAGCGATTGTAGCTTCTCTCTGAGAAGAGTTGTGGCAGCTACATGCCTCTCAACTATGCTACAATGATGCTTGAAGGACTATTTATTATTGAGGAACAATGGAAAACCTTAAACATTCAAAAACCTAACCCTAGGAGATGAAGCGCAAAAACTATGGGAATTCTTTGGGTAAATTTGTACATCAACTTCCGAGGGTTGTAAATTTGGCATACAATATTCGTTTGAAATGCACAGTACCTTGTTAGAAATATCTAACCAAGGATTAGAACTTTCAAATGCAAACCTGAGATTAAGGCTCATGTTTTCTTGATTTTCCCTTAAAAAATCGTTTAGGGCTTCAAAATGGCTTCGAAAGTTCACAACCTAGAAAACTACAAAAAATAGTAAACTTTGCTAAAATTAAGGAAACTAAAAAACTAAAAGAGACAATTGTGGGGATCCAAGTGGAACAGTTAGGTTGCCACCAATATCCACCTAGATCTAAAATAAAGAATAAAAAGAGTAATTGTTTGGTTGTTGAAGCAAACCTGTGAGAAACTGGTTCTGAAGTTATTGGAAGAGTCGCAATCATAAATTGCAGAAGAGTAGTAATCATTGTAAGAAAATTTTGACTTTGAATTTGTTGGAAGAGCCATAGTCATAGCATGCAAGGAAGCTGTAATCATTTTCAAAAATATTTGAACTTGGACCTTGTCAATCTAGTATTCCCTAGTACATTTTTCCTAGAAGTTCAAGTTATTACTAAAATTTTGATAGAAATAAGTATGATTATTTAATGAAATCCATAAGAATTTTTTTGTGGCGGAAAGTAAAATTCTTAGATGAATTGTGGAAAATAAGTTATGGGTTTTAGGAACAGTTTTTTATTATTATTATTAATGAACAAAAATATTAAGTAGGATTTCAGAAGACTCTTTGAAGATTTTTATTTTTTTCAAAAAGGAGTTTGCTTTGTTTCATTATCTCAAAGGGAATTTTGTTTGAAGAAACATAAAACAAGATTGGTTGTTCTAGTAAAGAGAATCAAAATTTTCTATGAAGAAACCCTTAATTACAATTTCAAGCAAACAGGAAAATATAAAACCCTAGTTGAAAAGTAAAATTTAAACGGGAAAAACCCTAGGTGAATAATTTTTCTTTGAAACCTTTAAAAAGCCCGTGTAGAAACAAGAAATGGCTAAAATGACTAATTGTAGGTTTGAGGTGAAGAATGTCACTGGTAAGAACAACTTTGGATTTTGAAAACTGATGGTAGAAGATTTTCTTGTGCAACAAGGGTTGCACAATGCATTATATGGGGTTATAAACAAACTTGTTGGAATGACATATTTGGATTGGGAATAATTGGATGTCCAAGCTCTCATTACCATTAGGTTGTTCCCACTGGATGAATTTCTCTTCAACATTGTTGAAGAAACCTCAGTAGAAGGTTTGTTGTGAAAATTGGAAACATTGTATATGACCAAGTCCTTAACCAACAAAATCTTTTTGAAGAGAGTGTTGTATAGATCCTCGATGAACGAGAGTACGAAAGTTGCATGACACTTAAATGTATTTAAAATAATTATTTTTTAGTTGTTATATATGGATGTTAAATTTGAAGAGGAAGATAAAGCTATTACCTTATTATGTTCCTTACTCGAGTCTTGGATCACTTTGTGGCTTCTATGAGTTTGAGCACAACCAAATTTTTAGAATTTGATTCCATTGTAGGAGCTCTATTATACGAAGAGGTACGGAGTAAATCTAGCATTGAAACTTCCACACCAAAAGCTATGGTAACTATAGGTCAGTCCAAGGAAAGAGGAGAAAATGAACAAAGTTTTTCCAAATCAAAGTGAAGAGGCAAGAAGTGTAAAGCCAAATGTTGGTATTGTAACAAACAGGGCATCTCAAGAAAGATTATTGGAAAATAAAGGAGTTTGTTTAAATCCCAAAGAAGGAAGAAAATCAATTTGAGTCATGTATGATTGATGAAGTTTTATCTTCTAGATTACATATGATATATGAAGATTTTCCTATTTGCAATGTTTTTCATCATTATGAAAATTGGTTGTTAATATCACATGAGTCCACAAAGAAATAGGTTCACTTCATATCAAGTTGTCAATGATAGTTATGTTTTTATGGGTAATAATGTATCTTGTCAAACTTCTGGGATGGGAAATGTTAGAATTAAAATGTAAAATGGTACAATTGGAACATTGACTAATGTTAGACATGTAGTTGAGTTGAGCAATAATTTGGTTTATTTGGGAGTATCAGACTTGGAAGGTTACAAGTTTATAGGTCATGGTAGAGTGCTCAAAATTTCAAAGGGCACTCTAGTTGTTACGAAGGAAGAGAATATGAGAGACATTTATAGATTTAAAAGGAGTACTCAGGTTAGTGAGGCAGCAATTGTATCTGAGAATGAAGAAGAAGATACTTTCCTATGGCATCAATGACTAGGTCACATGAGTGAGAAGGGAGTTCAAGGACTAATGAATCACAAATTACTTCCTAATTTGAAATCATTGAGTTTGGATTTTTGCAAACATTGTGTATATGGAAAACAATGTAGATATAAATTTAAATCTAGTAATCATAATAGTAAAGGAGTTTTGATCTATATTCATTCTAATCTTTGGGGACCATCTCCTATAGTATCTCATGGAGGTGCATCTTACTTCGTAACATTTATTGATGATTACTCCAGGAAATTCTAGGTCTATATGTTAAAAACAAAGGCTAATTTTTTTAATTTTTTTAAACATTTTAAAGCTATGGTGGAATAGAAAACACGAAAAACAATTAAATATTTAAGAACTAACAATGGCGGTGAATTTACCTCCTTTGAATTTTAGCAATTGCAAGGATGAAGGAATTGTTAGACATAAAAAAACCATTTATACTCCTCAAAAATATGGTGTTGCTAAATGTATGAACGCGACTTTTATGGAGGGAACTAGAAGCATGATCAACAATGTGTTAGAAAATTATATATTACGGAGCAATGGAACACATAAAATATTGTAGAAATATAAACACAAAAAACACATAAAATAAGAGGGACATAGATATACATGGTTCACCCAGTTTGGGCTACATCCACCCTAAACAAACAATCCTTCCTTTCTATTATCCAACAAAATGAAGAGACACAACCTATAATATATCCACTGTAATATTCTCTATTTTCTCTCACAGTCTCACCTCTCTGCTTCTCACTCGGAGAATACACATCTATTACATAGCCTCAAATACAATGCCCTCATACAAATAGAGGGGTTGCCCTCTAGGGAAAAAAATCCCAAAACTAAACATAAGTTCTACCATCAGATCATCCACCTAATGAATGGCCCAGATTGACAATAAATTACTATAATTTTACAAGGCAATTTTACATCTGTTTTTAGCTTCGGGGGTGCTGCCCTTGAAACCCCCGTCGGGGGACCGTTGGCCCTCGGACCCCCCAGCCGGGGGGGATCGGCACCCCCAAACTCCCGCAGGGACCCCCCCCCCCCCCGCATGGAGGGGTATACAATCTTCCTGGGGTATACATCCAACTAAAACAAAGACCTCTGAACAATCATGCTCCACACCCAACAATCTCCCACTTGTAGAATGATTGTAGCAACTCCTTTGCTACTTCATTTGCTCGACAATGACTCCTCTTTGGACCTGGTTGTTTCTCATCTTCATCATCATCCTTGAATAACAATTGAAACTGAGCATATTCTTAGTTTCTCCCTAGTTACAACTTTTGTTAGCATATCTATAGGATTTTGACTAGTGTGTATCTTTTCCAACTTCAACTCTCCATCTTCCAACACTGATTGTATGAAATGGTACTTGAGCTGTATGTGTTTAGTCCTGAAATGAAATGTTGAGTTCTTTGCAAGATGAATGTCACTTTGGCTATCACTATATAACGTGCCCATATCATGCTCCTTACCCAATTCACCCATAAACCTTTGTAAAAAAATCATTTCTTTACTAGCCTTTGTAGCAGCAAAATGTTCTGCTTCTATTGATGAAAGTGCAAAAACACTTTGGATTTTTGAAACCCAATTGACAACTATTCCACCGACAGTAAATACATATCCTGTAGTGCTCCTCCTGTTATCTCTGTCACCTACCATGTAAGCATCAACATATCCCTGTAGAGAAATGTTTGAACCCCCAAAGCATAATGCTTGATTTGTGGTACCTTTCAAATATCTGAGAACCCATTTCACTGCCATCCAATGTTCCTTTCCTGGATTGTTCATGTACCTCCTTACAACTCCCACTACATGTGCAATATCAAGCTTTATGCAGATCATTACATACATTAAGCTTCCAACTACTTATGCATATCGAATTTTAGACATATAATCCATGTCTTCTTGGGTCTTTGGTCACATCTCCTTACTACATTTGAAATGGCTAGCAAAAGGTGTACTAACTGGTTTTGCATTGTTCATATTAAATATTTTCAACACCTTTTGTATGTATTCATTCTGAGACAATGTTAATTTGCAATTTTTCCTGTCTCTAGTTATTCTCATACCAAGGATTTGTTTTGCAGCTCCCAAATCTTTCATTGCAAATGAATTTGCCAATTTTCTTTTGAGCACATTTATTTCCTACATGTTATACCCTACAACAAGCATGTCATCTACATACAATAACAATATAATATAGCTGCCATCATTTTGCTTTTTCAGATAAACACAATGATCAAAGTGACATC